>WNGS01136245.1:0-15184 GCA_020271785.1 Procambarus virginalis
AGTATCTAAGTATCAGCTGAAGTATCTTCACACTTGAGATAAACTTTGTAGATATTTTCTGGACCATTCCTTAAGTTTCGCAGGCCAACGAAGATGGAATTCACATGAATTCACATTCACATCAACATTGGTGTTCCTCAGGGCAGTATACTTGGCCCTCTCCTCTTTCTCATCTACATTAATGACCTTCAAATGCCTCCCAACACCTTAGACCCATTCTATTTGCTGACGACACAACCTTCCATTTACTCCAGTCCTACTTCTAGATGTTACCACTGCTAGGCTTAGGCTCGGCTACAAGTACCTCTGGGAGTTTGTAACATCTGCTTGTAGATTTGACTAAATGTAAACTCTGTCAGCAGAACTATTCGCATACTTTGCGTCATTATATAATGGAATGTGAAAAATTGCGGAAATTAGAGATAACACCATCAATAGTGTCAAGAAATGTGTAAGTACTCATTCACAATGATGTGCTGCCCGAAATTTTAGCGAAGTATCCAAAATTTGCTTACTGTCGGTAATGCATGCACATGACTGTAAAGCTGCCGCCCAGTTGGGTGGGTGTGCAGCAAGACTAGTAACTGTGTGACTCACTATAGATGTAAAGTGCCTTGTATAGTGACTGTTGTGAGCCTCTTGTAGTGTCACTTGTGACACCTCTTTGTGTCATTTGTGACACAAAGATTCTTGATGTGTGTATTTGTGTGGGTGATTAGATATGTATGTGTATGTATATGTGTATACGTATATATATATGTAAATGTATGTATGAGGGTGTGTACATGTGTATACAACATTGATAATTTGTAACTAGCGTCAAACATTGTTATTTGCTTAGCTAAACGAACTAGAGGGTTCAGTTCCTGAACCGATTATGTGCCTCTGTATCCTTTACACCACCGCCCACGGGATGGGTATGGGGTGCATAATAAAGAAAGAAATTGAATTGACCCCCTTGCTCTAAATGCCACAGTAAATACCGAGCTTAATAAAGTCCATCTTTGGCTAACTGCCAACAAACTCACCCTTAACATTGACAAAACTTTCTATATTCTGTTTGGCAATAAATCCTCTAACCAAATAAATCTCAAGATTAACAATACCCAAATTTGTAACAAATTAGATGGCAAATTCCTTGGCGTTCTCATTGATCACAAGCTTAATTTCCAGGGACACATTCTAAATATATCAAAAAAAGTTTCAAAAACTGTTGGCATTCTTTCTAAGATCAGATATTATGTACCCCGCCCTGCCCTGGTGACTCTCTATTACTCCCTCATCTATCCATATCTCAACTATGGTATTTGTGCTTGGGGTTCTACTACCCAAAATCATTTACGTCCTCTAATTACTCAACACAAAGCTGCTATTAGGACAATATCCAACTCTGGCCCCAGACATCACTCGGTACCCCTACTCAAATCTCTCAATATGTTAGATATTAAGTCACTGCACATTCTCTCATGTGTATTATACATATATAAAAACGCTGAACTGTAATGCCAATCCTGACCTCAAAAGCTTCATTGAAAGCTGTAACAGAACCCATGAGCACCACACCAGAAATAAATACAGTTTTGATATTCCAAGAGTACGACTTAACCAAACTAGAAATGCTCTACAATTCAAGGGACCCAGATCTCATGTTGGCCTCCGAATGCATGATAGAGCTGATAAGTTAGCCAAAGAATCTGCCTTTAAAGGAGCCGTTGAGTGTAACCTTGGATTGTCAATGAGCAATCTGAGAGCAGCAGTACACCGAGAACTTCAACAAGATCTTGTAGATCTGAGGCAAAGTGAAATTGACACCAGTAATTCCATCTATCATCATACTATCATGCAAGAGGAGCCACACATCTATGGATCATCCAATAAAATCAGCAGACTTCTAGATGTTACTGCTGCTCGGCTTAGACTCGGTTACAAGTATCTCTGGGAATTCTCATTATCTGCCGATGTAGACCTGACCAAATGTAAACTGTGTCAACAAAATTATTCGCACACCCTCCGTCACTATGTGATGGAGTGCGAAAAGATACGTGAATTTAGAGACAATTCTATAACCAATGTTCCAGCGATGTGTAAATATTTCATTCAAAATGATCTGCTACCAGAAATTTTAGCCAAATATCCCCAGTTTGCTAACTGTAGGTAGTAACAGAGTGATTGTAACCTATCCACCGCTGCCCACTGGATGGGGGGCGGTGTGCAGGACAAACATATAAATTGTGACACTAGCTCTCCACATATGTCAGTTGCTTAATTTAGAACCTGTATTTGAGGTCGATCTCGAACCCATTGTTGATGTGACGACTTATATTGAATTTTGTAACTAGCTCATCAAGATTGTAACTTGCTTAGCTAAATGAATTGTGGGGTTCAGTCCCTGAGCCCATTATGTGCCTCTGTAACCCTTTCCACTACCGCCCACAAGATGGGTATGGGGTGCATAATAAATGAACTAAAACTAAAAAAACTAGGGACCCAGAATGTGGAATGACCTTCCCAACCATGTTAAAGACTGTACCTCTCTCAACCAGTTTAAAATTAAAACTAAACACTACCTGATAAACTCCCTGTAACCTACCTTACCCCTCTATTGTCAACCCGTCTTATTTTTTTTTTTATTCAACGCTGTTTGTCTACATATTGTATTTGTGCTGCTTTTCAGTCATGTTCCCCCCTTTTTTTGTACCTTTATTTGTATCTGTTCTCAATACATTTTATTCTTTTTGTTCAATTAGTATTAAGTTTTAGATATTAATGTTTTCTTGCCCGAAACGCATTGCGTAATAGTGGCTTTAGGCATTGTATGTACTAGCTCTATCTATAAATCGATCCACTTATGTAAAATCTCTCTATGTATGTACCTTTCCTGAATAAACAAATTTATTTATTTATTTATTTATGAAATGGATTTTGTGACCATCGCTAATAATGTTGTGTTTTCTCTGTCTAGCTTCAGGCCTGGTCATGTTACAATTGTGTCTGAGAGTGTTAAGCGTAATTAAGGATGATAGAAAATCACTTACAATTAATGCATCAAGTTTAGAGACTTGTACACATTTTAGTGTAAGAAGGAAGGCAAATAGTTCTGTCTGTTGGGTAGAGGCAACTGCACCTGCAGCTGCACCCGTGGGGCGGTGTAGGGAACCATCAGTGTATATGATTTGAGAGAGAGAATGATCTGTGGACAGAGCATCAAATATGACGTAAGGTATTGGGCTTTGCCTCAAGACGAAGCATAATAAGGAGCCCGAATATCTGGGGAAAAAATTACATTAAAAATTGTCCACGTGATACATATATAATCACGATTTAAACATTTCATGTGTATTAATTGAATATATATTATTAGGAAGTTTTGTTTATCTGGGTAAGTTGTCAGCTTATATGAACTAATAGCTAGTGTGGTTTGTATACTGGGTACATCCGGTCTCTTACCCTCGACCGTGGCGGTAACTTTATGGTCAGGAAGCCACAGATATTTACAGTGGGGCTCGGTCAGTCAATATGATTCCTTTGACATCACTCAACTTATGTATTCTGCTCTCGTATTGACAATTTGAATGATATCAAGAACATTTTGAATATCTTCTGACATAGATGGTGCTATAGTTGATTGTTGTTCATGACCTGTCCAGTGGGTCGAGACTATAGTCTCATTAGCACCTCTCAAATTGGTGGAAAGAAATTCTTGCTGCAAGAATATGTGTTCTCAGAGCTAACTAGGGAAACTAAAATACATATTTCCTAAATAAATACTTTAATTATAAATATTTGAAAATATATGATATGTTTCCGAATTTTTGATGATACAGAACATATTGTGGTTTATAATTAAGTTCTTAATAGTGATCTTATCCGGCATCATAATTTACATACATATCGACTTCCGTTTTTCAATTTCTTTCTTTATTATGCACCCCATACCCACCCCGTGGGCGGTGGTGTAAAGGATTACAGAGGCACATAATCGGTTCAGGAACTGAACCCTCTACTTCGTTTAGCTAAGCAAATAACAATCTTTTGACGCTAGTTACAAAATTATTAATGTTATATATACATATACTCATGCATACATATACATACGTATACATATATACATACACATACATATTTAATCACCCACACAAATACACACATCAATAATCTTTTGTGTCACAAGTGATCAAAAAGAGGCTCACAACAGTCTCTATACAACTACTATCACAAATGATACATAGATCACATACGTCTGTCTGTCATCTTTACATCTATGGTGAGTCACACAGTTATTGACTGTGTGACTGTACATCTCTCGCCTTGGTTACCCTTTGCATTTCATCAACTGTGCCTACTCTCAAGCTAAACGAAATTTCTTTCATCCTAAACCTGCTTCCAACACTAGTAGCACTGTATTATGCCTTCCCTTCATATCTGAACTCAAAACTTTTACCAATACCTTTCGTCCTCTTCACATTAAACTCGCCTTTCGACAAACTAACACACTTCGTAGCAATCTAGTTCACACTGCTCTTCCTGCTTCTAATGCTGCTGGTGTCTACTCTATTTCCTGTTCGTCTTGTCCTCTCCAATACTTTGGCGAAACTGGCCGTACACTGAATGACAGACTTAAAGAACACAAGAGAAGTGTTAAGTCTGCAGACACTAACAATGCTCTCTTCTGCCATGTGAGGGATTCTAATCATCCCATTGATTGGTCTTCCTCCAAAATAATCTTTCCTGCCTCTACTCTACACAGACGCCGTCTTGTGGAATCGGCTCTAATACACAATGTACCCAACATGAACTTGAGTCATGGCTTTGTTGCTGTGGACTCTTCCCTTTCACAGTATATACTCAAATGCTCTAATCTTTCTAACAAACGTGACCTAACATAGCCTACCCCTTCTATTTTCTTTCTTTCTCTTTCCTTTTCTTTATCTCTTCTCCTACGCTCCCTTCCTTCCTCTTCTTATTCCTATCTCCTTCTCATTCGGTGGTTATAATAGGAGCTGCCTCGTATGGGCCAATAGGCCTTCTGCAGCTCTTATTATTATTACTATCCCCTCTACTACACCTTATTTTGCTCCTCAGCTCTCTCTTGCCTATTTATTGCCTGTCTCTACTCCCTCTTCACAACAGAGCCAAAGTAGCGGAAGGAAGATCCACTGCGATATGGTACGAACAAGCCACTGGTTACTCCTCTTTCAAGCCTGGCAAAAAGATATCCAGAGACATTGCAGTAGCCATACACAGACTCAGACTTGGTTACAAGTGCTGCTGGGAGGTAATGAACCCAATAGTTAAAGAGTGTCACATATGTGAAACTGAAGCAGAGGCGCCACTGTTGCAATACTTACTGGAATGTGAAGCTACTGAACCCCTGCGCATCAAACTCAACATTAATCCAACGACAGCAGCTGCATTAGATGCACATTCCACCGCGACTACAATGATTAGAAAAGCCGTTGAGGAATGGGACTCATTAGTGAGCATTCTGCATCTACATCCACCACCAAGATAAAGTTAATAAAACAGGATTAAAACCAGTGCACTAAAACAGAAGCGATAAATAAACAGGAAAAGAGAAATCCCCTCCTCCATTTTAAACTTAGACCCAAATATCACAGGAAAAAGGTTATCATGTATAACCAAACTCAATTACGGGCTCACCATAGCTCGTGCTACATGGACACTTCGTCCTGAGTAGCTAAATCTTTAACAACAACATCCCTCATGACAATCGACTTGAGAATGGTCCAGGACGGACCGAAACGTCGTCGTCTCTTCACCGTCTAGTGTGTGGTCTGGTCAACATACTTTAGCCACGTTATTGTGACTCATCGCCTGCACACAGTTATTAGTCTTGCTGCACACCCACCCAACTGGGCGGCAGCTTTACAGTCATGTGCTCCACACCCACCCAACTGGGCGGCAGCTTTACAGTCATGTGCATGCATTACTTACAGTAAGCAAATTTTGGATACTTCGCTAAGATTTCGGGCAGCACATCATTATAAATGAAGTACTTACACATTTCTTGGAAACCATTGATGGTGTTATCTCTAAATTCCGTGATTTTTTTCACATTCCATTATATAATGACGCAAAGTATGCGAATAGTTCTGCTGACAGAGTTTATATTTAGTCAGATCTACATCAGCAGATGTTGCAAACTCCCAGAGGTACTTGTAGCCGAGCCTAAGCCTAGCAGTGGTAAGATCAAGAAGTCTGCTAACCTTATTGGATGACCCATAGACATGCGGTTCTTCCTGCATAATAGAATAATGATAGATGGAGTAAC
This sequence comes from Procambarus virginalis, assembly GCA_020271785.1. Lineage (NCBI taxonomy): Eukaryota > Metazoa > Arthropoda > Malacostraca > Decapoda > Cambaridae > Procambarus > Procambarus virginalis. Next base: position 6,293 of record WNGS01136245.1, read on the forward strand.
TGGTGTGAATTTCACTTTACCTCAAGTCTCCGAAATTTAGTTGATGTTCCCGGAATATTACTGCCCTCAGGCTGCTCAAAGGCAGTCCAAGTTGGTAATCAATTCCCTCTTTACGAGCAAAAGTCTTGGCCAACTCATTAGTTCCATCATGCATTCGGAGACCAATATGGGAAGGAATCCACAGGAGACAAACTCTGATTCCATCATTGATTATTTCATTATACCTGTGTCTAGCTTCAGAGATAAGCACGCCACTGTTATGCCTGTTGTGTATTAAAATGACTACATTTTTATGTAAATTTCTTTTTGTAAAAGATGATGATAAACTTCAATAAATGTAAGTAATTATCAAAGAAGGCACCAAGCCGGGAAGGTTATGTAGCACCATCAAATAAAGGTATTATTGAAACTTTATAGGAAAACGTTAAATCTTAAATATATCTCTATTCCTATACTTGAAATATTGTATACTTTGCTCTCTCCATCGTACTTCTGCACCTGCTGGCAAGTGGTGCGGTGCGATGTGCAGGTGGTGTTCATTACTAGGTGAGCTGGCAGGTGGTGTTCACTGCTAGATGACCTGCTGTTCACCTAGCAGTAATTAGGTACCTGGGAGTTAGTTCATTGTTGTGGGGATGTATATCCTAAGGCCCTGTATACAATGTTCACAACAGAAGAATGTATAATCATTTCATGGTATACAACACATTGAGAAGGAATGAAGGTTAGATTTGAAAATTTAGTTTTTAATACACTTACTCATTTATTGAGTCTTTCCTTCACCTTCATTCAAGCACAAGGGTATTACAGTAAGTTTCTCCATTATTATTTTTATTAATATTATTAGTTTTTTTTGTTATTATTTGTATTATTGTTAACAGGAGGAGTGAGGGGGGGAGGGTAATGGTTCACATGTCCACATTCCAATGCCCGCTTCCCAGGGCTGAGGGTGCGGGGGTGTACAATAAACCAAGCACTTCCGGCGGCCGCTTGTCGAAGGCGGAAGTGTAGCCTAGGCCGTTTGTCATGATAATTAGTGATGGCTTTTATTTTCTATCTGATGGCTCCCAGCTTGACTATGTAAACAGATTCAAATACCTTGGCCTTGAGGTGCCACTGTATGGTCCTGTTGTATTCAGACTCTGTCGTCAGTATAAAGAGAGGCTCCGAGCTCTCAAGGCTGTTGCAGGTTATCACTCAGGCTATGGTGCCAATGTCAGAATTGTCAAAATGATGTACCTTGCATACATCAGATCTTTAGTGGATTATGCTGCACCTCTGCTTGTTTTGATGCCTGAAAGAAAGCTTGGAGGGCTTGAAAAATTGCAGAACGAAGCCCTGAGGATATCCTTGGGTGCCCTCGTACCACAAGATACTTAATATGAGAAAGGAACTTAATTTCTGTGGTTGGAAGAAAACGCTCACGGAGTGGGGGACTTATTTTAATTTTAAAATAATAATAATTAATTATTTAATAAATAAATAATTAATTAATAATACAATCATAAAAGATTAAATTAGATAATCCTTAACTGAAGAAGCATAATAGCTCAATATAACAAATAGGTAAATAGAGCTGAATTAATTATGGTGACTAATGAAGATTAGTGAAAGCCATAAATTAATATACAGAAGTAGAATTAATGTAATCAAATACATTGAAGAGACATCTCTAATTTAAAGTTGCCTGAGCATTTACGGTAATTGTAAAGCTTGGTATTCTTGGCTTGTCACTTTGGGGGTTCCGACGGAGCACCCCCGTTTGGGGGTTCCGACGGAGCACCGGGAGGAGGGTGGGAGTTTTGTGGTGACCTGCGGAGCGGAGGCGAGCCAGAAGGCGCCGCGCCTGTGCTCCCAAGTACCCCGCTCTACGCGCGCGCGCCGCTTAGTCGTTTAGACAGTGGAGCACGGTAATGCGTATCCTTCCCCACAGAATTTCACCGCTTTTATGATAAAAGCAGTGACTATTTCTGTGGTTGGAAGAAAACGCTCACGGAGTGGGGGACTTATTTTAATTTTAAAATAATAATAATTAATTATTTAATAAATAAATAATTAATTAATAATACAATCATAAAAGATTAAATTAGATAATCCTTAACTGAAGAAGCATAATAGCTCAATATAACAAATAGGTAAATAGAGCTGAATTAATTATGGTGACTAATGAAGATTAGTGAAAGCCATAAATTAATATACAGAAGTAGAATTAATGTAATCAAATACATTGAAGAGACATCTCTAATTTAAAGTTGCCTGAGCATTTACGGTAATTGTAAAGCTTGGTATTCTTGGCTTGTCACTTTGGGGGTTCCGACGGAGCACCCCCAATCCCGTGAGGGCCAGCTGCGCGGAACCCCCACCCCCGAAGGGCGAGCGGAAGCTGGCTGCTAAATAGTAGCATGACTACTTGCTACGTGGCTGTAAGCGTGCCCAGATGCCCGGAGAGGCCATTAAAACCCTCATGGTATCCTGACTGAAAAAGGTACCAATCCGAGTCCTCTAGGCAGATGCTGCGAGCAGACACAGCTCGCTTGGAGGCTTATGGAGCGGCAACTAGACGGTCCCTGGGCAGTAAGGCGGGGTGGCCCGCCGTCTATGCCCTGGAAGGGGGGCCTACTGCCGAAATTGGACTCCAGCAGGGAGCGCTTCCACCATGGCGAATGACTGTCGATCCGGTGTATATCTTCGTCGTAGTATCCCGCCCTCACAGGGACCAGTCCTGGACGGCTGGCCCCAGGGCGGGTGCGGGAATGTGAACGCTATCCACTCCGAGGCCGACTCCCCAGGGTCGACCCCGTGTTGGTCGCTGTCGCTGTGGTGAGCCCCTCGGGTGTGGAGTGGTGTCTGCTTAGAAGGGAGTCGGATGCCTCCCAGTATACCTCGCACAGTGGGCATGAGAGCCGTGGTCCACCGTTCATAGCTCCACTGCGCCTTCCACGATCATCACAGGTTTTCGTCGTCCTCGTTCTGTTGTGGGTCTGGAAGTAATAAAGCAGTAAGGGTGGGCAAGGGCTGGTGTGCAGAGTTAACGTGAAGAGCAAAGGCACAGGTGCGTGGAACCGCATCAAAGTACTGTATACTGCTGGCGACTTAGGCTGCGAGAGTGGGATACTGGCTGCGACACCTGTCCGGAAGGCAGGAATAGGTAGGATTGAATAAAGTCCCAGGCATAGCTGAGCGGGCTGCGTCGAGAGTTGGTAGGCACCAGCACGGCCAGTGCCAATGATAATTATATATAATAGCCTTTATATAAGTATTTTACATAAATTAAATTAAATTAAATTTAATAAGATGATGGTGATGATGATGATGATGTTGAAGCACAGTTCAGCCAGTGGACTGCAGGTGGCTCCGAAGACTGCCAGAGTGCAGCGAAGTCCATATCGCTATGCCGCGGGGAGATACTAAGGCACGCCAACAGTCCAAGGTAAGAGGGTGTTAAGTGGAATTGAACTGCGGAACCACTTACGCTCAATAAGACGTATGAGAACTGTAACAAATTTATTATTAAAAGGAGAGAAAATGCGTTAGGGGCGTGCTCAGCTTGGGACACCACCAGCTGGGCCATCAGCTGCTGGATCATTGGCTGGGACCACCTCAGCCGTAACAACAGCAGCCGCGCTTGGCCCCCAGGGGCCTGCTCAGGTGGAACACCAGCGGCTTGGCCATCGACTGCTGGATCCTCGGCTGGTACCTCATCGGCCGGAACAGCAGCAGCTGTGCCTGGCCCCCATGGGCATGCGCAGCTTGGGGCACCACCAGCTGGGCCATCGGCTGTGACCACCTCAGCCGGAACAACAGCAGCTGCGCTTGGCCCCCTGGCGTGCCCAGCTGGAACACCCCCAGCTGTGCCATCAGCTGCCGGCTCATCGGCTGGTACCGCATCAGCCGGGACAACAGCAGCTGTACATGGCCCCCAGGGGCAAGCTCAGCTGGAACACCACCAGCTGTGCCATCAGCTACTGGAACGTCGGCTGGGACCACACCAGCCGGGACAACAGCAGCTGTGCTTGGCCCCCCAGGGCATGCCCAGCTGGAACACCACCAGCTGGGCCAGCAGCCACTGAATCATCGGGTGGTACCCCACCAGCAGGGACAACGGCAGCTGTGCCTGGCCCCCAGTGTAAGCGGGAAGTACTAAGGGACGCCAACAGGCCAAGGCAAGAGGGGGGTAAGTGGCATGGAACTGCAGAACCACTTATGCTCGACAAGACGAATGAGAACTGTAACAAAAATATTAGCAAGAATGGTTAGAAAATGCTTACTTCCCTTCTTCCCTCGTGAAGATCCTCGTTTGGGACACGCCATCTGCAGCCTCGGCAACTGGACCTTGCAGCTGCGCGAAAATCTTCAGCCAGGACATCCAGAACTGGTCCTGGCCCCCCAGGGCATGCTCAGGTGAAACACCCTCAGCTGTGCCATCAGCTGCTGGATCATCGGCTGGGACCTCAGCAGCTGGCAAGGGCACGCTCCTCTGGAAGACTGCCAGCGGAGCCTGCGGCTGCTGGACCATCAGCTGGGACCACATCAGCTGGAACTACAGCAGCCGGGCTTGGCCCCCAGGGGCATGCTCAGCTGGAACACCGCCAGCTGTGCCGTCAGCTGCTGGATCATCGGCTGGGACCACCTCCGCCGGAACAACAGCAGCTGTGCTTGGCCGCCTGGGTCATGCTCTGCTCGGAACGCCACCAGCTGTGGCATCAGTAGCTGGATCATCGGCTGGTACCACATCAGCCGGAACAACAGCAGCTGTGCTTGGCCCCCGGGGTCGTGCACAGCTGGGACACCACCAGGTGTGCCATTGGCATGCTGGATCATCGGCTGGGACCTCATCAGCCGGGACAACAGCAGCTGTGCTTGGCCCCCAGGGCATGCTCAGCTGGCACACCGCCAGCTGTGCCGTCACCTGCTGGAACATCAGCTGGGACCACATCAGCCGGGACTGGTAATAACACCACCAGGTGTGCCATCCGCATGCCGGATCATCGGCTGGGACCTCATCAGCCGGAACAGCAGCAGCTGTGCTTGGCCCCCAGGGCATGCTCAGCTGGCACACAGCCAGCTGTGCCGTCAGCTGCTGGATCATCAGCTGGGACCACATCAGCCGGGACTGGTAATAAACACCACCAGGTGTGCCATCCGCATGCCGGATCATCGGCTGGGACCTCATCAGCCGGAACAACAGCAGCTGTGCTTGGCCCCCAGGGCATGCTCAGCTGGCACACAGCCAGCTGTGCCGTCAGCTGCTGGATCATCGGCTGGGACCACATAAGCCGGGGCTGGTAATAAACACCACCAGGTGTTCCATCGGCATGCTGGATCATCGGCTGGGACCTCAGCGGCCGGAACAACAGCAGCTGTGCTTGGCCCCCTGGGCATGCTCAGCTGGCACACCGCCAGCTGTGCCGTCGGCTGCTGGATCATCGGCTGGGAACACATCAGCCGGAACAACAGCAGCTTTACTTGGCCCCCAGTGTCGTGCTCCGCACGGAACACCGCCAGCTGAACCATCAGCTGCTGGATCGTCGGCTGGGAAGTAAAGTAAGCAATAGGAAATAACAAATTTATATAGATGGGACTTAGAACAACAAACACAATAAAATTATAAAATTAAAGAAATAAATAATAAATAAATTATAACATGAAACTAATAATGGAAAAAAAAATTAATAATAGGACACCACCCGCTGTGCCCTCAGCTGCTGAACCATCGACTGTGACCACCTCCGCCGGAGCATCAGCAGCTGTGCTTGGCCCCCGGGGGCATGCTCAGCTGGAACACCGCCAGCTGTGCCGTCTGCTGGCGGTACCACATCAGCCGGAACTACAGCAGCTGTGCTTAGCCCCCAGGGGCGTGCACCGCTGGAACACCACCAGCTGTGCCCTCAGCTGCTAGACATCGGCTGGGACCACATCCGCCGGAACAACAGCGGCTGTGCTCGGCCCCCAGGGGCATGCTCAGCTTGGGACCCCACCAGCTGTGCCAACAGTTGCTGGCTCATCGGCTGGGGCCACATCAGCCGGAACAACAGCAGCTGTGCTCGACCCCCAGGGGCAGGCTCAGCTTGGCACTCCACCAGCTGTGCCATCAGTTGCTGGACCATCGGCTGGTGCCACATCAGCCGGAACAACAGCAGCTGTGCTTGTCCCCCAGGGGCATGCTCGGCATGCTCAGCCTTCGGCTGCTGGATCATCGGCGGGAACCACTTCCACCGGAACATCAGCAGCCGGGAAAGGCGCTGGGTACACGCCGGGCACCGGGGACAATCCCAACTACAACTGGGCGCCGCACACGCGGGCGTGGAGGGGAACACGGGCAGGACTGTACCTTAGGATAATGGAGATGGGCCGGCTGCTCCGGCATAAGTCTAATCTGAAAATTATATTTTTATTAAAATTTTTGCCGAAATGAAGAGCTGGTGACGCCAAATAAAGACGACGAACCAAGCATCAGTTAGGTTAGGTTCGGTTAGGTTTGTTTTGGTGACCGGCTAGCTGCAGCTGTGCTCGGCCCCCAGGGGCATGCTCAGCTTGGCTCACCACCTGCTGTGCCAACAGTTGCTGGGTCATCGGCTGGCACCACATCAGCCGGAACAACAGCAGCTGTGCTTTGCCCCCAGGGGCTAGCTCAGCATGCCAGCCTTCGGCTGCTGGACCATCAGCGGGAACCACTTCCGCCGGAACATCAGCAGCCGGGACAGGCGCTGGGTACACGCCAGGCACCGGGGACAATCCCTACTACAACAGGGCACCGCGCACGCGGGCGTGGTGGATAACACGGGCAGGACTGTACCTTAGGATAATGGAGATGGGCCGGCTGCTCCGGCATAATTCTAATCTGGAAAATATATTTTTATTAAAAAATTAGACAAAAATATAGAGCTGGCGACGCCAACTAAACATGACGAGCCAAGCGCCGGAAAGGTTAGGTTAGGTTAGGGTAGTTTAGGTTAGGTCAGCCCAACCTAACATATTCATCCAGTACCAACGTAATGCCAGGAAGCTCTCCGGCTTCCTCCGGCCCTCCGGCTGTGCTCAGCTGCTGGATCATCGGCTGGGACCGCATCAGCCGGAACAACAGCAGCTGTGCTTGGCCCCCAGGGGGCATGCTCAGCTGGCACACCACCGGCTGGGCCAACGACTGCTGGACCGTCGGCCGGGACTACATCAGCCTGAACATCGACGGCTGGGCTTGGCCCCCAGGGGCATGTTCAGCCGGCACACCGTCTGCTGGCCTATCAGCTGCTGGGTCATCGGCAGCGTATCCACGTCAGCCAAGACATCGGTAGCTGGGCCTGGCCCGAGCGCAGCCGTGGCCATTAGCCGCTGGACCCTTGGCAGGGACTACTTAAACGGGAAAAGTGAAAACACATAGCCAGACATAATGACTGCTTAAGAAATGAGCCCTTCATTGTGCATACCCCGACATTGTATTGGGTAACTAGCACTAGGCTCCTTCGCTATGTGCCATGACATTCTCCCTAGTTGCATCAAATGCTGCACTGGCGCACAGCTCAGAATGGATAAAGGCATTGAGTAATGTGGCCTTCCGGACACAGTGCAGTAACACACGGACTTCAGACTTCGAAGACGCCTGAATCATTTTCCCACATTCTCGACACTCATGAGGGCGAACCGCCAATGATTTAACATGTGTGTTAAATAGTTTCACGTTCGTAAAACTCCTGCCACACTCTGCACACTCGAAACGGCATTCCCCTGGATGCCTTAACAAGTGTCCCTTCAGATGGCCAAGACGACTGAAACTCTTACCACACACTGGACACTCGTGAGGATTGTCATCCGAATGCACTAAAATGTGAGTCTTCATATGTCCACGCTGATTGAATCTCTCCCCACACTCTGGACACTCATGTGGTTTGTCACCTGAATGCACTAACATGTGAGTTTTCATACTTCCACGCTGATTGAATCTCTTCCCACACTCTGGACACTCATGTGATTTGTCACCTGAATGCACTAACATGTGAGTCTTCATATGTCCACGCCGACTGAATCTCTTCCCGCACACTGGACACTCATGAGGTTTATCACCTGAATGCACTAACATGTGCTGTATTAATATTCCACGTTTTCTAAATTTTTTGCCACACTCGGCACATTGAAAAGGTCTCTCATCCGCATGCACCATCCTGGGAGTCTTCATATTTCCACGCTGACTGAATCTCTTCCCGCACTCTGGACACTCGTGAGGTTTGTCATCTGAATGCACTAACATGTGAGTCTTCATATGTCCACGCTGATTGTATCTCTTCCCACACACTGGACACTCATGAGGTTTCTCACCTGAATGCACTAACATGTGAGTTTTCATACTTCCACGCTGATTGAATCTCACACTGGACACTCATGAGGTTTAACACCTGAATGCACTAACATGTGTTGTATAATTATTCCACGTTCTCTAAATTTATTGCCACACTCAGCACAGCTTCACACTTCCAGGACGGGTGAATACCTTCGGACACTGAGGACACTGGTGAGCCTTCATCTTCTTTATGACAGGTGCAGTTTGTGTGAAGGTTTTCTCCCCCGGATGTTGGGAGAAGCGTCAAGGCTTGAGTGTTGTTTCTAGAGTTAGACTTGATGTGAGCACTTGGCGGTCAATGGTGGTGCTTCTTCTTTATGATAAGTGCAGTTTGTGTCAAGGTTTTCCCTTAATGCTCGTGCTGGACATCTTTTGTTGACACTCGTGAGTTTGTGGTGTACCTGCGGAGCGGAGGCGAGCCAGAAGGCGCCGCGCCTGTGCTCCCAAGTACCCCGCTCTACGCGCGCGCGCGCTTAGTCGTTTAGACAGTGGAGCACGGTAATGCGTATCCTTCCCCACAGAATTTCACCGCTTTTATGATAAAAGCAGTGACTATATTT
>WNGS01136254.1:0-20918 GCA_020271785.1 Procambarus virginalis
AATTTGCTTCTTGGGTGGAAAGGGAGGGATTAAAACTGGAAAGGGTGTATTGTAACCCACGGTGCAGGAAAGTGCCGTTGTTGTTTCTCTTGGTACAAATCATGAACCCCATACATTCTGAGTTGAGTTCCAGTTTTTGTTATCCATTTGGAACAATGCTGATCTTCAATAAAGTAAGTCTGGAGGGCTTCTGTGCAAGGATTAGGATGAGTTAGCCTAAGCATTTTTATACCAATTTGACAGTTAATTTCAGTAACACGATCAACAACGCTCAGAATATAAGTTCCTTTCTCATATTAAGTATCTTTGTGGTACGAGGGCACCCAAGGATTATCCTCAGGGCTTCGTTCTGCAATTTTTCAAGCCCTCCAAGCTTTCTTTCAGGCATCAAAACAAGCAGAGGTGCAGCATAATCCACTAAAGATCTGATGTATGCAAGGTACATCATTTTGACAATTCTGACATTGGCACCATAGCCTGAGTGATAACCTGCAACAGCCTTGAGAGCTCGGAGCCTCTCTTTATACTGACGACAGAGTCTGAATACAACAGGACCATACAGTGGCACCTCAAGGCCAAGGTATTTGAATCTGTTTACATAGTCAAGCTGGGAGCCATCAGATAGTTGCATCTTGCGAACAGCTCCTCCCTGCCTGGGTGGGCGCCGATTTAGTATCTTTGTTTTCTCTGCTGAGATAATTAAACCTAGGTCCTGACATGAATCTAATACAGAGTTAAGAGTGTTCTGTGTGTTAGCATACCCAGTGGTGTGTATCATTATATCATCAGCATAGCTAATGATGTGGACGTTGGGTTTGCTCGGTATAGAGTTTAACAGCGTGTTATTAAGATATTAAATAAGGTAGGACTGAGGACACCACCCTGCGGGGTACCTAGTTCAAAGTCTCTTGTTACACTCCTATGCCCCTGGAAAAATACAGATGACTTCCTGTTGGATAAGTAACCCCTGATCCAACAAAGAAGCCGACCACCAACATTCATTCTTGCAAGCTCACTCAAGATAACATGTCTATTTGCAATATCAAAGGCAGACTTAAGATCTAGGAAGGTGGTATATGACTTTTCAGTGTGCAGGGTAAGAAAGGTGGTGATGCAATGATGCACACTCCTTCCATGCATGAAGCCATATATCTGGGGGGATAGCATGGTTCTTATTCTATGGAGGAGACGGTTTAGGACCATTCTCTCGAATGTTTGCAAATGCAGCTAGTAAGGGAAATTGGGCGGAAAGCATTCTCTTGATTTGGCTTGGGAATTGGAATGATTATACTGTTGGTCCAAGAGATAGGAAGTTCCCCAGTAACATAGCTCATATTATACAGCTCAAGCAGGGGATTCCCTGGTACTAAAGGGAGCAGACGCAATATGTCATAAGTGATACCATCTTCACCGGGGGATGTGGCTTTGCCTTTGTTTAGGGCCGCGAGTAATTCAAACTCAGTGAATGGCACGTTGCATTCATCTTCCTTGTGGAGCATGAAGTCAACGAGCCTTTCTCGATCTCCGTAACCAGCATTTAATCTGAACTGTATGTCTGGGGAAGATTATTGAAGCTAGAGGTGGTTGCCCAAGCATCGACTAACTCGTTTGCTCTGTGTAGAGGGTGAGGGTGTGCTACTTGGCCGATCTTATCGCCTTTAATTCTTTTAATATCCTTCCATGCCTGGCTGAGGGGGGTGTGAGAGTTGAGACTGTTAACAAAAGTTTCCCAGTTATCTTGCCTGAGCTCTGTCATGCGCTCCCTCGCCTTGGCTAGGGCTTTCTGAAAGAGCTTGAGCATTGCTGGCGTACGTGTTTCCCTATATGCAAGTCCAACTCGTCTGGCAGTGCGTTTCAAAGTACGCAATTTGGGGTCATTGTAATAGGCATGACGTTTATTACCTTTCATGTCGTTCCGACTATTGGATGGTGCAGGGGGCCGACCTAAAGGGTCAGCAAACATCTGAATGCTCTGTACTAGATCGTCGTTAAATGTCTGGACTGTGGAGGGATCATAAGTGCTGTACCACTCTGACACATGAGCAACAAAGTCTTCACGTCGAGCAGGAGGAACACTGAGCCGTTTGCGTTTGAAAGTTCCACCGGGCAGGATGGTATCTCCTATACATAGAGTAGTCAATCTAGGGTGATGATCTGACAACAAATCTGTTACAATAGTTGATGTGCACCAGACGTGAGAGACGTTGAAACCAACACAGAGGTCTAGAATGCCTCCACAAATATGCGTGGGTTCAAGGTCACCCACAATCTGCACATCTTGGTGACTATTTAGTAGCGACAGCAGTTGATTCCCATTACCGTTACTGAAGCGAGAGCCGCCAATGTCCTTGTGTCTAGCATTGTAGTCACCAAGAATGATGGTTGGCTCTGCTTGAGCGCAGGCTGGAAGATCAATATAATTTAACTTTCCTGCTGGAGCATATAGATTAAATACATTGAGGACAGAGTTGCCCACATAGATCCTCACTCCATGATACTGTTGACCGGCAGTTTGTTTTTCTGGCAGAAGTTGATGGGGTAGGGATTGTTTGATGTATAGAATGCAAGAGTTGCTGGATCTGAGGTTGTAAGAAACAAATGAGGGCAATTTCGGGGGTGAGGATCTTGCGGGAACTCTGCACTCCTGGAGACATACAATATCGATGTGTTCAGTTGTTACTTTGTGATGTAAATCTGAGAACCTTTTTTTGAGGGATGCAATGTTCCAGCTAAGGATGGATAACTTAGTTAATTGTGCATTTAAAGTCAGCATTATATATTGATATTATTAGTTCACTTAATATATGTTATCTATATACATATTATCTATTGCACTCCGGTATAAGTCCAGGAACATTTTTTAGTTTTTTACCAATGTCACACATTTGTATCCAATGGTCTAGTACAATTTGTCGGTCATTTCCAGCTATTGAGTCGTTTTTAACATACTTTAGCACAACTTTGGCAGTTAACCTGCGTGGAAGGGCTCCACTACACAAGGTTTCAAGATCACTAGAAGTTTCCCCTGATGGGCAAGCGAACACATGTTTGGAGGGTTCAGGGGTGGAAGGGGAAGTTTGGCAGTCATTGCTTACAAGTCCCCTCATACACGTGAGCATCGTCGAAATATCGCTGGTGGATTTTTTCTCATGTTGGAGTTGCTCTTGCAGCCGCTCCGTTTGCTGCTGTGACTGCTGCTGGTGTTCCTGCAACCGGTCACGAAGGGCAGCCACTGCTTGAACAGTGGAGCAACCCAAGGGCGAGGTGGTAGGGAGGCTGAGGTTGCGATCTGTCTCATTTTGATCCAGTTCCTTATCCCCCACTTCCAGTTGACTGTGGGGTCCAGCTGTGGATGTGGATGGTGGTCTCACAGTAAGTGACATTATCCCAGAACCAGGAAGTGGCCACTCTACATCAGGGGAAGGCCCACAACTGGCAGAAGATGCAGCACCTGGTTCTTGTGGGGGAGCTGGGATGATGGCAGGAGTCTTCGGTCTGGCACCGGTCCCCTTGTGCACTTCATAATTATCAGGTGGTGAGTTTGGCAGCCAGCTGGAGCGAACATCACCTCCAGATGGCTCTGAACAGCGAGTGGGACTGATTGCAGCATTTGGCAACTGCTCTACATGGTGGTTTGAAGGGTATGGCGAGTGTTGTGTCAACACCTCCGGGAAACGGAACTTTCACCGATGACAACAAAGAAATGAGCGAGCTACTGAGGAAACAATACGACTCTGTCTTCAGCGAGCCATTAAACGCACTAAAGATCGATAACCCAAATGAATTTTTCATGGATATGATACCAACATCAAATCATATATCAGACGTCACCCTATCCCCACTGGATTTTGAAGAAGCCATAAACAGTATGCCTATGCACTCCGCACCAGGCCCGGATTCTTGGAACTCCATATTCATCAAGAACTGTAAAAAACCACTATCGCAGGCCCTTCACATTCTGTGGAGACAAAGCCTAGATACTGGCGTTATTCCTGATATACTAAAAACAGCAGAGATAGCACCACTTCATAAAGGAGGAAATAAGGCAGAGGCAAAAAATTACAGACCGATAGCACTAACATCGCACATCATAAAAATTTTTGAGAGAGTGCTAAGAAGTAAGATCACAAAATACATGGAATCACAGCATCTCCATAACCCCGGACAACATGGTTTCAGAACAGGGCGCTCTTGCCTGTCGCAGTTGCTGGACCACTATGATATGGCATTAGATGCTATGGAAGACAAACAAAACGCTGATGTAATTTACACAGATTTTGCAAAAGCTTTTGATAAATGTGACCATGGTGTTATTGCCCATAAAATGCGCTCAAAAGGAATTACCGGAAAAGTAGGCAGATGGATCTACAATTTCCTGACCAACAGAACCCAATGTGTAATAGTCAACAAAATAAAATCCAACCCGTCAACCGTTAAGAGCTCAGTCCCCCAGGGTACTGTGCTTGCTCCAGTATTTTTTCTCATCCTTATATCGGACATAGACAAGAACACAACCTATAGCACTGTATCATCCTTTGCAGATGACACTAGGATCTTCATGAGAGTAGGCAACATAGAGGACACGGCGAACCTCCAGTCAGATGTAGATCAGGTCTTTCTATGGGCTACAGAAAATAATATGGTGTTTAACGAAGACAAGTTCCAGCTCATGCGCTATGGAAAAAATGAAAATATAAAAACTGAAACCACGTACAAAACTCAGGCAAATCATAACATAGAACGAAAAGGCAATGTAAAGGATCTGGGTGTACTCATGTCGGAAGACCTTACCTTTAAAGAACACAATAAAGTAGCCGTCACAACTGCAAGAAAAATGACAGGTTGGATAACAAGAACTTTTCACACTAGAGATGCTATACCGATGATGACACTTTTCAAAACGCTTGTGCTCTCTAGAGTGGAGTACTGCTGCACAATGACAGCCCCTTTCACTGCGGGTGAAATTGCTGACCTGGAGAGCGTGCAGAGATCCTTTACTGCTAGAATCCACTCGGTAAAACATCTAAACTATGGGGACCGACTAAAGAGCCTAAATCTGTATTCCCTTGAGCGCAGGCGGGAGAGATACATAATAATTTACACGTGGAAAATATTAGAGGGGCTGGTCCCAAACCTGCACACAGAAATAACATCACATGAGACCAGAAGACATGGCAGGATGTGCAGAATACCCCCGTTGAAAAGCAGAGGTGCAACTGGTAGAGAAAACTCTATCAACATCAGAGGCCCGAGACTGTTCAACACGCTTCCACTACACATAAGGGACATAACTGGCAAACCCCTCACAGTGTTCAAGAGAGAACTGGATAAGCACCTCCAAAGGATACCTGATCAACCAGGCTGTGACTCATACGTCAGGCTGCGAGCAGCCGCGTCCAACAGCCTGGTTGATCAGTCCAGCAACCAGGAGGCCTGGTCGATGACCGGGCCGCGGGGACGATAAGCCCCGGAAGCACCTCAAGGTATCCTCAAGGTAAGGTAAACAGGTTCCTGGCACCTGACGGGCAGGCGCAGGTTGAACAGACACCTGTCGTCTGGCCCCGTGGTGCACTTGGTGCTTGGCAGATGGTGAAGTATTTGGTATCCAGCTGCTACGAACACTACGTCCTGGTGGCTCTGCACAGGAATTAGAGCCGGCAGCTGTACCTGGCAACCGTCCTCCCGGGTGGGCGGGGCCGGGCACCTGGCCGTAAGCAGCTGGTCGCTTGACACAGTCAAGGTGCCAGGCTTGAACACCGCTCCTGTCACAGTTTATGCATTTTTCACTTACTGACTGCAGTTCCTTTATGAGTTTAAAACACATCTCAGATTTATGAGGTTCACCACACACGGCACAAAAAAAGTTTTTGCTTGTGCAGTACCTGGCCACGTGACGTCCCCATCGTTGACACTTATAACACCTACGAGGGGGAGGGTTGTAGAGGGCAATGTTATAGTGCCGACCTAAAGCTGCTCTAGAGTAAATTCTGTCCGGTATAGGCGTGGCACCTTTCCATGTGGCAGCTATGAGGCCATTTCTCAGACGTTTAGAGTTTACAATATTTTCATCACAAAGATATTCAGGCTTAATGAGTTTATTAACATTGAATATGACAATGCTTACTTTTGGACGTCTAGGTGCTGCATTTTTCATTTTAATGCCTGCATACTCTGTGTTTACCAACACATTTACAAAAGTACTGTCGTTTGTAACGAAGACATAGTCACTTTCATCTCTAGGTAACCTATATAATGACCTTATCATAATGTGCCTCAGAGGCTTCACAAAACCACTGCACTTTTCTCTCTATTGTGGTTCCCAGAGGAAAATCTAGCCGTACATGTCTGGCAGCAGCCGAATTTGGTGGGTTTGATCGTGCCTTTTTGAACTGCTTACGGCGCTGACTTCTACTCATTTGCAACGTGAATCCCCCATCATCTGCACCGCCTTCTGATGTGTCGTGGGTCACCACTGAGGAGGTGGCACCATCTTTAGAAAACAATTGATGAGTGTGCGATGGGTCCACAAAGTCACTATCTGGCAACGGCGATGTGCTGCCTGGCACCTTATCCGGGGCAGTTGCCATGGCGTTAAAGACACAACACCTATATGCAGAGTATTATGGTACACTCGCTCCACAGTGAACCACAAAGCAGCACATCAACAAATGGCCTATTCACAGGGTGGAAGGGGCCGCCAACCATCAAACAAGATCAGCAGAAATAAATCGGCCAGCCTGCATATATGAGGCTCTACTATTTTCAAGGTCACAGCGCACCTTGCAGGTTGGCGCGCAAAGATTTGAAGTTGGTGGCACACATGCATAAGTATCTGCTTAACAGATACTTAACACTCGACAAAAACTTGACATACACAGGCAACAAACCGTAGTACTTGAGAGCTGGCGGAGAGATGTGCAAGAAGCATGTTGATCATGAAGGCGTTCCTGGCATAATATCCTCATTCCCTGGCCGGGCGAGGTGCTAGGCCTAACAGAGCGTGCCACACCAGTGCCCTTACACTTTGTATATTCACACAGTTTTGTAATTAAAGTTTCTAACCACACTCAATCGTCACAGCACTATTTCACATCAACTAATGTAGAATTGGGAGAGTTAAGGCATGACTCAAAGTATCTCCACTGAACTGAGGCTGCATTGTTTCGTGGTCACTAACGTCTTCGATCGAAGAACAAGGCAAACACGGCTCAGCGGTAGTATGACGCAAGAGCTATTGTCGTGTACCTGATACACGTGTGGTTTAGGCCCCACAGGCGAGTGAGGAGGGGACGCTTGAGGCCTGATCAACAGCCTCCCCTCGCTGGTCAACAACACAGCTACAAATGCCACTTGTAATTCACTAGTGCAGGTGATAACCAAGTTTCAGACACACCTGGTGTGTATGTGTGTGTCCCAGATTGGTTATTAGGCTTCGTAACTGTCGGAGGTACAATTACACCCCCGATAACGAGTGCAAACGCAGGGGGAGGACCCTCAGACGTCCGTCCCCTACGCTGCCTATGACACGACTGATGTAGTAATGAGCATTGCATTCTTTGACTTAATCCCTGCAGTGAAAGTTCCAATCACTGGTAAGGCTACCTTTGAAGCATAGGCAGTGGCTTTGCCATTATAGTTCTCAAGCTTTGGGAACTGTTTTTTAAATTTTTCATAGTGGCACTCAGCAATGGTGTCAATGTTTGATCCAGTGTCAATAAGAATTTTGAGACAAATGCCAGCAATGTATACTATAGTCTCTGGATTGTTTGGAAGATCATTCCATTTTGTGATTGATTGTACTCCATAAATATAATCACATTCACTGTCATCTGAGACTGGTTGTAATGAAATGTTGTCTTGTATATTATTAACATTCTTGATTTGAGGTGCAATATTGTGTTTGCCACCTCGACTCCTATGACTTGATCCTCGTACATTGCTTTTATTTATTGATTGTGGTTTCTTTAGTGCGGAACGACACATAGCACCAAAATGATTTAGTTTTCTACACTCATAGCACTTCTTACCTTGTGCAGGATAAACATTATCTTGGTGTGGGTAGTCTCCTCCACAATTGTAACATTTATTATTGACACCCTCTGATGTGAGTCGTTGTGACTGCTTGAGTCTTGTTCCATGACTCCAGTTGTGATGTGGTTCTCGGCTCAATTTAATGTTAGGTTTGGCATGATATCTTCTATGATCACGGTGTCCTCCCTGAACCTTACATACTTCATGACTGTTAGTAACAGTGGCAGAACCGTTGTTGGCACTGCACTCCATGATACGAGCATCACGTGCAGCATCTTCCATTCGACGAGCCATATCCAGTATCTTGGTAAGAGAACTTTCATCATCAACAAGTTCTAGAGCTCTTCGACGAAGACGTGTAGATGTGCATGTTTCAATTATTTGCTGTTTGATTTCTTTGTCAACATCAGCAAACTCACAATGGGTTGCTAAACCCTGCAGACGTGTATGGTATTGATCAACAGTTTCATTAGAGAGTTGTTTTGCTCTCCTGAAATGCATAATTTCCATAGCAGTATTTTGCCTTGGTTTGAAATGCTCAGTTAATTTGGCCTTGGCAGTGTCATAATCTTTGGCACCACCAGTATCTTTCAGTGTATCAAAGATGTCACAAACTCTATCACCTGCATAATGAAGCAGAAAGGCACGCTTTCTTTCAGCACTTTTGATGTCAGAAACTATCAACAAATTTTCAAACCTTTTAAGCCATTTGACCCACCTCTGTGACAGGTTTGTCTGGTCACAGTCAGGATCAAATGCAGGAAACTGAGGTATATTTGCCATTTTTACTGAATAAATTTAAACTTATCACTTAAAATGTTCCTCAGAATATATAACACTTACTGCACTGTATATGTTATTTAAGAATTCACTGTAATTACTTTAATTTTGCAAAGCACACAAGCATTTTAATGCAAAAGTTCACAACAGTGCACAACACAGCAGCAACTGACTTCTTACCTAGCCCTTGTGTACATGTGTTGTTCCTACTCACAGCAACACAGCAGTTGTTAGCAGTTGGTACAGCAGTTGTCAGCAGTTGGTACAGCAGTAGGCAGCAGTTGTCAGCAGTTGGTACAGCAGTAGACAGCAGTTGGCAGCAGTAGGCAGCAGTTGGCTCACAGCGTAAAGAATTTTGTAGCACGAAGCGTCGTTTCGTAACCAAAACATCGGGTTTTGTACACTGCATCAAAGCGTCGTTTCGTACACAGCATCGCCTCGCAGATTACTCAGTACACAGCTTGAGTCAGTACAACTTGGGGTAGCACACAGCATTGGCCAGCACACAGCAACGGCCAGCACACAGCAACGATCAGCACACAGCAACAGTCAGCACACAGCATGGGGTTGCATACAGCATCGGGTATGGTGCTCACAGACAGCTTCTCCTTCCTCCTCTGGGCGAGACAGCATGCTCCTTCCTTGTGTTTTGTTGAACAAAATACCTGCGTTCCCAGTTCATCCTCGTCGCCAGTGTGGTGTCTGTGTATAGCTGAGATAGTCTTGGTAGTAAGGTTGATGTAAAGTCATTCCTGGTTACTGACTTTAATACTTAAACTGATTACATGATAGAGTAGCTCCCAAGCTTGGCAGGCGTCCTGTGCGCTGTTTACCTTCTCTAGTGGCGTCCAGCCGCCGCACATAGAAAACGGATGGTACCATTTTCTGTGAACATGACAGAGGTGTCTTTTTACATAGCGTCATTAATGTGCGTTTACAAAAGAGAAATGCAAATCTGACAAGCTTCTACATACCTTGTATACAAATACACACATACACATATACCTACTGTTACGGTGCCCTCTCCTATTTCTTATTGTTTCAATGTTAAGAGTCAAATCCACTACCCCTGCAGGTTCCCTGAGATGCAGGTTGTCTTTTGATGTATGAGGCTACCGAAATGGTAACTTCACGACTTATTTATGGATAAATTTGCATTTAAAAGTTTGGCAAGTGAAGGGGGTTATGCGCCTTGTCCATTCAAAATGGCGATCCCCTGCCTACAAGTCCGCCATTTTGTGGACGGCGCCAGCCGGCTGGTGATTGGCTGGCCGAGGTCACGTGACGTGACGGACCAATGAGAGCCCGCCCCGGGTCAGTGACGTCACTGGGAGGCCTGGCTCAGAGCATGCAGAGCGCCTGGTGCTCAGATATTCGCGGCGCTCTGTTGAGAGTGGACATGCGCTGGTTGAGCTCTCGAGTTCCGAGGTCCAGAAGCCTCATTCAATTGAATTACACATCCTGATAAGTTCTTAGTGACTACAGTACTTCAGGGAAGTGCGAGGAAGCCGAGTTTCAGCGGTGTAAGGGCGCCAAGAGCTGTGAGCTTATAGTCTTGGAAGAGTTGAGGGAGTGGCTGCGCCAGGAGTAAGGAGTGGCTCACCGTCAGTGGAACTCCAAGGTATTCAGAGCTGTTGTGATTGGATCACGCCCACTAGGAACTCAGAAGGGAGAAGACATCTGGATCCATGAGTGTTTGGTCTCGGTGAAGGAGTGATGGAGGGATACGACCTGAGCAGTGACGACTGGACGAGCCAGCATAAAGGAAACCTCACTACGGGTGTGAGCACGGAGAGGACACGTGACTTCCCGACGCCTCTGGACTGGTAACGCATCTGGAACGCCGAGGGACGACGTGAGGGACCGAAGAACCCCGGCAACCATCAGAGTCCAGGCATCTTAGGGCAGGACATGATAAGGTAGATCATTTTCCCCTCCCATATTTCCCTTGATATTAGGCAAGGAATCATAAGAGTAGATTAGGCTGTTGGACAGCACGTATATGTTATCTACTGCCTGGTGAAGACAGCGAGTGGCCGACCTGTGGAGGATTGTGGACCTATGCTGACGTAGTCGCCTGCAGTGAAATTGATCGATTGATGAAGATTAAGCCACCCAAAAGGTAGCACGGGCATGAATATCCCGTAAGTGGTGGCCCTTTGGAGCCATTACCAGTATCATTAGCTGTTACTGGAGATCTGTGGAAGTGCGACTGTACCCTTCGGAGAGTAGGGAGCAGTCGTTGCACTGAGGGGCCTGTAGTCCATTTAAACTCGATCAATTATCATCATTACCATTAATGTCTATATATATATATATATATATATATATATATATAATATATATATATATATATATATATATATATATATATATATATGTATATATGTCGTACCTAGTAGCCAGAATGCACTTCTCAGCCTACTATGCAAGGCCCGATTTGCCTAATAAGCCAAGTTTTCATAAATTAATTGTTTTTCGAGTACCTAACCTACCTAACCTAACCTAACCTAACTTTTTCGGCTACCTAACCTAACCTAACCTATAAAGATAGGTTAGGTTAGGTTAGGTAGGGTTGGTTAGGTTCGGTCATATAACTACGTTAATTTTAACTCCAATAAAAAAAAATTGACCTCATACATAATGAAATGGGTAGCTTTATCATTTCATAAGAAAAAAATTAAGAAAATATAATAATTCATGAAAACTTGGCTTATTAGGCAAATCGGGCCTTGCATAGTAGGCTGAGAAGTGCGTTCTGGCTACTAGGTACGACATATATATATATATATATATATATATATATATATATATATATATATATATATATATATATATATATATATATATTATATATATAATGTCGTACCTAGTAGCCAGAACGCACTTCTCAGTCTACTATGCAAGGCCCGATTTGCCTAATAAGCCAAGTTTTCATGAATTAATATATTTTCATATATTCATATATTTCATATATCATACACTTTTTCATTTCTTATGAAATGAAAAAGCTACCCATTTCATTATGTATGAGGTCAATTTTTTTTATTGGAGTTAAAATTAACGTAGATATATGACCGAACCTAACCAACCCTACCTAACCTAACCTAACTTATCTTTATAGGTTAGGTTAGGTTAGGTAGCCGAAAAAGTTAGGTTAGGTTAAGTTATGTAGGTTAGGTAGTCGAAAAACAATTAATTCATGAAAACTTGGCTTATTAGGCAAATTGGGCCTTGCATAGTAGGCTGAGAAGTGCGTTCTGGCTACTAGGTACGACATATATATATATATATATATATATATATATATATATATATATATATATATATATATATATATATATATATATATATATATATATATATATATATATATATATATACATCTTATGTGTCTGTAGTTTGCTTTTAAGTAAACTTATCATTTTATTATTGCTTTTGATGTGACCTCCATCTCTTGAGCATTGTGAATAAATGATATATAATTATAACTCACTAGTACTGGCATTATATAGAACGAAGTCCTGGGCTGTCAATACGATATTATATTCGAACCAATAACGTTGCTGGGACGCAGAGAAGGGACCCAGCTGGCGACCGGAAAGGAAGAGGTTAAATTGAGGATACGGCCGGAAGTCCGGCAAAGCTTTGCACGCACAGGTGGGCATTCCTGATGGGGAAGTCACACATTGCAGGATTGAGCTTAAGCAGTGTGTACTGGGCCTTCTCCTATCCTCCTTGGGTTTAAGGTCCAATAGTGGTGACCGGACTTGAGGCATGACTTGGAGAGCTCCCTTGGTGTGATGCAGGATACCGTAATGGAGGGAGCAAAGACCCACGACGTGGGGTTACAGGAACAGTAGCATGATCACCCGCTCTTTAACTGTAACCTCACATAACACAAGGCCAAGGTGAGTGACGAGTGACACTACACATATCCAAATATATACATACACCTATGTCTCTCCTACCTTAACAGGGGTAAGATAGCTTCTATAGAAACTAGTGTGATATTAAACACTTAACCAATGAAGGTGATTAAGATGCTTTTACAAGCTCAGGTTATCGGTACATACATTGAATAACGTGTATTACATATTGTATAGATACAATACATTGTATAACAGAAGTATTTCATAGTCAATCTTGGGTACAAGTTCAATATTCCATTGTGTTCTAGTATTTATATAGTATTTACAGAGTTCAGCATACCTCAGCCCAGGAGGGCGAAAGTCAGCCAATATGGGACATTCTACAATATAATGTTCAAGAGAGTGCATGTTTTCTCTTTCACAAAGTTGACACATTGTGTACTCGACATTTGGGTTTTGAGAAAGCTGCCAGATACGTCTATATCCCAGGCGTATTCTAGCCACTATAACATCACATTGCCGGGTTCTTGTTCTATTAGTCCCATATGTGAATGTTTCCTCACGATATCTATCATAATATTTAATGCTACAACTTTCAGGTCTTTGTGAATTTGTTAGGTCGGTGAGATCTTTATTAGATATTTGTTTAAGCATTCTCTTTGTCACTGCTAATGAAACACCCATATCAATTTCTACTACTGGTTTTCTACAGCTGTCTATGCAAGCATATCAACAGTGTCATGCTTTGAGATGCCAACATGTGATGGTATCCATAGGAATTTAATTTCAAATCTGTTTTCTTTAGCAGCTAAAACATTCATTCGAATATTACTGACTATTTTCTGGGTGTCACTACTATGTGCGTTCAATGCCACGAGTGCACTCTGCGAGTCACAGTATATAAGTCCACTGCCTTTGTCTTATAAAAATTCAGTGGCAAGGTATATGCCTGCAAGTTCGGTTTGAGTTGTACTTGCCCAGTCATTGACGCGCTTCATTGCTGTATGTACGAGAGAAGATTGTTCAAATATATTACATGCACATCCGGTACATCGTCCACCTTCTACAGAGCCGTCGGTATAGCACTGATACACATCGTTACCCATACTCTGAGTACTCTCAGTGATGCCTTTCAGTGTTAACTGTTTTAATAATGTAGAGTGTACACTATCTTTCTTCAATGCAATTACAAAATCAACTACGAGATCCGAGCTATCCCATAGATTAATTGGTTGATTAATCATTAATTGAGTATTTAATATTTTGATGGAGTTGGCTACCTTGTAAAACCAAAATGCATAATCAGATTTCGCTCTTCTTCTATAGACCTCAGGTGAGTGTAGCATATTAAAAAATTTAGCTTGAAATTTCATGTGTTGCGGAGATCTACTCAATGCCTTCACGCCAAAAACTGTGTTAATGGACCAAATTATCTCACTTATGGTAGGTAATTTTAACTCGG
Source organism: Procambarus virginalis (assembly GCA_020271785.1). NCBI lineage: Eukaryota > Metazoa > Arthropoda > Malacostraca > Decapoda > Cambaridae > Procambarus > Procambarus virginalis. The sequence goes on from WNGS01136254.1 coordinate 14,146, forward strand.
CTCACATATTAACTATTCTGGTAGACTTTGGAACCCCAAGGATGAGACGCATAGCTTCATTTTGCAAGGTTTCAAGTGATTTCAGCTCTTTGTCAGTATACAGTGTGAGATGTTGAGCATTGTAGTCAATCACAGAGCGTATAAATGATACATAAAACATTCTAGCAAGTCTCACGTTAATTCCATGATTGACACCAACAAGGACCCGCAAGGGCTTTAATCTCTCCCACAGTCTCCTCTTGAGAGAAGAAAGGTACCCAGGGTTGTTAATGGGGACACCAAGGTATCTGTAAGACTCGCAGTTCTCAAGTGCTCGCCCATCTATATGATAATTGGGTGGTGGAATACCACATGGAATGAGGGCACGAGTTTTCTGTACAGAGATAAGGAGGTCACATTCCTCAGCTCTAGTAGCAAAAAGCATCGAGCAGAACTTGCATTCTAGGCTCGGAGGCAGCCTGTAAACATATATCATCAGCATAACAAATGACCGTGTCTTCATTATTAGTTGGAAGATCTTTAATAAGTTTATGCATTATAACGTTGAACAACAAGGGAGCTGATGACCTCTCCTTGTGGAGTTTCCAGTTCAAATTGTTTATTCTCTGTGCTTTTAACACCATTAAACAAAACATATACTGTTCGATTAGACAAATAGCCGTTTATCCATTTCAGTAATTTTCCTTGTATTTCTAGCTCAGTGTGGGGGTTTTCTTTTTTGCTTTCACGACTGCAATGCGTACGTCGCCAATGTACATGTGGCAGACGCTTCACGAAACTGTCGGAATTAGCAGAATATAAAATACGAGAGCAACCGTACAGGTCCTGGGAGCAAGGTCGAGTTAGAGTCCTTGTGGGTCTCTTCTCAGACTAGCCTCACCTGGTCCTACTCCACGTTGGTCGTTGGAATCTCCTCAATGATGATACACTTTAAGGGACTCCTAGGGTCCTCATCACATTTATAGTTTAGTGAATATAGGCAACTCGGTGTTGAAGACACCTGGAGCTGAAGGCTGGAGTAAATGGTTGGCAGTATTCAGAAGTGGTTCAACGGAAACACCGCAGAAAGCTTAACAGTAGTTTATTTACTAACTTAACCACTAATACACAGGGTGCTTGATTTACTTTAGACTGGCGTCAGAAAGGCTATGGTTGCATTTGCGAGACTCTTGATGTCTGGCTAATCGCCTCGGATCCACTCGTGGCGAAACACCTAACTTAACACAGTTGACAGCCAATCACTATCACGGCAACCTAACTGCCGGTATGCAAAGGGATCACAAGAGTTCCAACCGGATACTCGGTAATGATGATATGCAATAAATCATAAATACACTGTCAATGGGACAGGCAATAACATGCACAATAATATTATCACACAATACTATATGTGTGGTGTATGTGAAGCTCACATTCACAGACGAGTGAAATGCTGTGATACCACACAGATAAACACGCATTCACCGTCGATTCACCTATAACCTGCGACAGGTATGAGTAGGTGAGAACTGTGGTTGATCCCTCAGATCAACACAGACACAATAAAACAATAACAAGATCTTGTACTTACAGATGAGGGTACCTCTCTTTTACACTCACTCACTAAGGCACATTTATGCAAGCACTCGTAGGTGGCCTGATAGCTGGTTTCCTCGTTCTGAAGTGAGACCATTGACGACAGGTTTCCCACAATCCGTATTTGGCACGGGGGTACTCGCAGGAGGGCGTGCTGTATGTATAACTGACACACGCACGCACTCTGGCACTGGCGGTGAGTAAGGTGGTGACGTCACGTAGTACAGTGAGGGCGGCGGCGGGCGGCTCGAGGCTACATGAGGTACAGAGGTACTAGCTACACGCTCTGGACCGAGTGACGGCTGGCTACTGCAGGTTATGTGGTACCATGCAGGTACACTTGTGGTAAAGTTACACACAGGTTACTTAGGTGGCGGCACTGCCTTAGTTCACTCTAGGTCACTCACAACAATCTTTGTCACCAGGGGTTACCTGATACCAGTCTGTTTGCGCTCTGGTGATTTGTCACTTTAGGCTTCTAAACAATATATCACAGTCGCGATTTTGGGCGAGCGTTGGTATATCGAAAAGACGCTGAATTTAACTTGACGGTGTGGAATAGACAGTGTTCTTCTATCTATTGGCCGATAGACAGAACAGGACACGTCTTCTATGCAAGAGCTCCCTCACGAGAATGCTCTGCAAGGGCTGCCGGGCATCTCGTGGCACACAACACAAAAGAGTTACAATTTGACCAATAGCATTGCAGCAAATGGGCGGGAACCAATCATATTGATCGTTTCCTGATCAGTAGGAGAGGTGACATCATGAACACGTCACGACCACGTCACAGCTGTTATTCTCCATCGAGCCGGTTGACCCCAGAGGTCAGACGGTCGCCTCGTTGGCGTCTCCACTCTGTCTCTCACGATGGCACCAGCCAATGTACTCATTGACCCTTTGTGGCAAGTATGCTTAACTTCCCTGTATCTACTTCCTGCATGGACATACGGCGGCCTCCGTATTATGAAAGTGTTCCTGGTTAAGTGGGCATTCTGGAGATATCCAACATGCCAGGTCACTATCCAGGGTTAAGAGAGATAGGCTTGTGCACAAGATCGGTGCACTGTGCACTGCAATGAGCCATTCAAGTCAGCTGTAGGAGAATCTTGAGAGACCATTCTCTTACACTCAGCAAGCTGTTCAAGTATAATTTCCCTGTTTGCTGTGTCAAAAGCTGCTGCTAGGTCGATGAAGACTGCTTGAGGAGAAGCTTTAATATGAGCGAAGTATTCAGCAAAACAATGATGTGAACTGAGCTCAGGAATAAATCCTGAGCCCAGGCATAAATCCAGACAGTTGGGGGTGACAGGTGCCCCTGTATACGATACATGAGTCGGTTAAAGACAATGCGTTCAAGCATTTTACAAACACACGATGTTAGATATATGGGTCTATAATTATTTGAGTGTGGTTTGGGGATAGGAACAATGACACTCATTGTCCAAGCTTCAGGCAATACTCCTTCACTTAAAACTCATTCTATATAACACTAAAAGTGGATTACCTGGTACTTGTGAGACTAATCTCAGTAGACTGTAAGTAATACCGTCCTCTCCAGGAGCAGTTGATTTGCCCATCTTTAGTGCATGATTTAATTCCCATTCGGTTACATCATTAAGGTCCGTATGTTGTATGTTAATTGGGAGTGAGTTATAATTTGATGTTAGTGCCCATTGATCAGGGAGAATGTTTGCTTGTTCTAGTGGGCTGTGGTGCAGTGGTTTGGTTGGGTTGCTTCTAGAGATTTTTCGTATCTTTTTCTCAAACTTCAACTTGTGTTGTTTGTGTGGGGAAATCTGGCTCTAGTTTAATGCTAATAAATGTATAATTCAATGAATGCAAAATAATAATTAATTCTAAGAAAGCTCGAAGGACCAGAATACGGTGTTAAATGAGAGAACCAGTGACTTATGGATCTCTATGATTAAATGCAAGAAATTCTATTATTCTATACTTATGCAATGAACTGTAAATTTCTATACTTTCTAGAAACGCTTCCCATAGCACATTCTGGGGGTCTTCTATGAGGTTAGTCTATATTATGCAAATGTATAATAAATTGTATACATGATAATAATAATGATACATTGATTATTAATTATATAATAGTAAAATGCAACGTTCTACTAGAAACGAGAAAGATCGCTAAGCTGTAAAGTAGACTTGGTGATTGCTGGTTTGCCCTGCTGGTGGTGGTTTGCCACTGACAGGGTGACGTTTGCTTAGCCATGGGGACTTCTCGCCCTCCAATGAAGAGGACGCTGTCAGCTGGTCTGGCGTTTACAGTGCCGGTGGACCATCCATTGGTTGGTGTCGCCCTGGTGGACGTGCTGCATGTGCAGCTGTCTGACCTGGTGGGCATCCAGCTGCTTCAGGGCCACCGTGCTGTGGTTAAGTTCCGCCTCCAGGCTGCCTTTCAGGCATTTCTCGAGCGTTGTGAGGGGCGTGTTTACCCTCTCCCTGATACTGCTGGCTCCGTTAAGGTAGTGAATCTTAGTGTCACCTTGACGTCTGTGGCGGTGCATGGTGCCCCCTTCGAATTTCAGAACGACTTTTTAACCTCCTGTTTCGAATGGTTTGGGACAGTGTTAAGTGTTCGATGGAACAAGGTCGTTGCCGGGCACTGTGTTGGTATGCTTGACGGCTCCCGCACCCTGACGATGTCGCTGAGGTGCAGTGTCCCGTCGTCGATATCGGTGTTGGGTTACACGCTCCGCTGTCAGTACCGGGGTCAACCGCTCACCTGTTATCGGTGTGGTCACGAGGGTCATCTGGCTGCGGCGTGCGACGTGGGAGCAACTGGTCGGATGCATGTTCTTCGTGCGGAGGATTTTCCGCCCCTGTTGCGTTCGGACGGTTCTGAGGACGGTGTGGGTGCTGTGCCTGAGGCGCCTGATTGCCTGTCTGCTGCTCCGCCTGTTGAGGCGAGTTCTACGGCCAATGCAACACGTCAGGTGACTGCTGTGGCCCCTGGGGTTGTTGAGCCGGTGTGTGTGGGTGTTGGGCCGTCGCCTGCGCTGCATGTAGTGAAGGGTGTCCCGGTGGAGGTCCATGTCCCGCCCCCGCCTGTGGATGTGATACCCGCTCCCGAGGACGTGAGTTCTGCTGTTTTGGAAGGGGTGCTTCGGTAAGGTGAGGTGCCTGCTGTGTCTGTGTGTGTTGACAACTGTAGTTCTGCTCTTTCCATCCCTTTGCAGAAGGGTGCGCGTTGGTGTTCTGAGGCTGTTTCCGTGGATGATGTAGACAGTGTGGGTGATGTGGCCTCTATGGACTCTTCGGATGGTGCGGGTGTGACCTGTGTGGATGTAACGATGGTGGCTGTGCCTGCGGTGGGGCCTGCTGGGCGTGGTGTGGTGCGGCCTGTCTCGAAGCGTTCGCGGCGGGCTCGGAGTGTGTCTCCCCTTCGTGGTGTGCCTTGGGAGGAGGTGGGGGAGTATGGTGCTCTGGCGCCCCCCGCCGAGGATGATGGTGCTGTGAGGGGCTCCGAAGTTGCTACCTGTGCCCCCCCCCCTCCTGCGTCTCCTGCTGTTGGATCTCCACAGTGGGGGGTTGTCCCTGATGATCGGGACCTCGCCATGATGTTGCGGAAAGATGTGCGCCGGGGAGCCTCAGCTTCTGTGCCCTGTGGTGGGGTCGGTGCTACACCTGCATCCCCTGCGGTTCCCCCTCCTTCATTGCCCCAGTCTGGGGGAAGCCTAGTCCCAGCTGCTGAGGTCGTGCCCTGTGGGGGTCCGGCGTTGGGCCCTTATCGGGATGCCCGGGTGCTTCCGATCCCATGGTGCTCGTCCTCTATCTGGGTATCGTCGGAGAAGGAGTTTGTTTATAGGGTGCCGGATAGGATGTCTCAGCCGAGGGCGCTGCCTGATGGCTGGCTGCCAGCCGACCTGTGGGTGATTTGGGAAGCGTACTGCTTGCGCTTTCCGATACGCAAGTTTCCGGAGAAGTATTAGTTCCCGTCTTGCGCACACAGCTACTCCGTGTGTGGATCAGCTGCCGCCGTGGCCACGACGCCCCGCCCCCCGGTGCGGCGAGTCTCCCTCTAACGTCCGCCTCTGTTTTCGTCGCCACTCCTCTCTCTACGGCCCATCACATCTACCGCTTTTGACTTTCTTCTCCTCCTAACCGTCAACGCGTCTCCTTACATCTGTCCTGGTGCAGTCATCGGGAGGGTTAACCCTTCATGCAAACTGCACCTATTCTCAAGAAGAAGAAAGTAGACTTCAGAGCATGCATCTCGAAAATCATATACTCGTAGAAGTAAACTTGTTTCACAGGCTACTGGAGGAAACATGTGACCGTGGTAGACGTTGCAGTCTCGCATACGCTGGTACTCTAGCTGAAATACAAATATTATGTAAATTCCACTCCAAACCCTAGAATCGTTCATTTAATTCTAAATTCTAAATGGATTTGGGGACCTGCAATACACTTACGTAGGATTATGTGTCGCCCAACATCGTAACGAACAGGGAGGTAACCTAATTAAATTTTAAAGGCCTCTATAACCATTAAAGGATACTTCTCTTCCCTGCCGAACGTGGTGTCCATAAAATTAAAGTTGTAGGATCAGTCTGGAGTCTGCAGATGGCCAGATGCTCCAAAATTTGACCTATATGGATAAGCAGACTTCAGAACACCTATGCAATGGCAGTTGTCGCGTGTCTCTCTCCTTCCTGCTCGAACGTGGCGCATGCGCATTGCTCCCAGTAGGGACTTCAAGCATAAATTATATGGAAGGAAACGGGGTATGACGAATATTTACGTCATAAATAAAGGTGTTGGCGGCAACAATTATTTTCTCGTAATGCAGTCAATTAATTTAGACAATATTAAATGAAAGAGAAGGAATCTGCAGTGGAGATGCGGTTTATCATTCTATTCATTGGTACAGCTAATTGTAGCTGTATAAATTAATTCCAGTAACATGATATATCTTGAGGTGATTTCGGGGCTTTAGTATCCCCGCGGCCCGGTCCTTGACCAGGCTTGCACCCCCAGGAAGCAACCCATGACAGCTGACTAACTCCCAGGTACCTATTTACTGCTAGGTAACAGGTGCATCAGGGTGAAAGAAACTCTGCCTATCGTGTCTCGCCGGCCGGGATCGAACCTAGGGCCACAGGATCACGCGTCCAGTGTTTTGTCCGCTCAGCCACCGACTCCCTGATAGATTTACTAACGGAAAATGAATCTAT
>WNGS01136256.1:0-13026 GCA_020271785.1 Procambarus virginalis
CTGTGCTCTTGTGTCAATAAACTCGTACTTTATCCTTCTCCATCTTGTGACTATGAGTGATAACCTGTGCCTGATATCTAATACCACAAACGATGTCCCACAATTACAACTTTTATCTTGTTCGTAATCCTGGCAAGGTCGCCAATGTCGGGGTTCACGGGGGTTAGCAACGGTATGCAAGGACTTTGTCCCTGAATCCTCAAAGCGGTTGTTCTCACGATGGCCGTTACTCACCGTAGTCCTACGGGTCTTCACTCAATCCTCTTGGCGCCACTGTATGCCCAGGAGAGTACCCCAGTCGATCTCTCAACAGGCCTCAGGTCGAAGAGTGAGTGGAGACATAGATTGTTCCCTCAATTTGTGTGCACGCCCCGGCAAGGACTCTTACACTACTTACAAGGTCGCCAACTGGTGTTTTCAGGTGTCCAGTAACAATACAGTAGTGTTGCATAATTGTGGTAATTGTGGCAAGAGCAAGCTCGATTAGTTTGGTATCAGGCAAGTAATTATTTCTGTCACTCTGTCTTCTTTATCTTTTTGCAGTCACAAGTTTATGGAGGGGATGATATAAACACCAAGGAGTTTTGGTATTTTACTTTAAAACAACGAGATATTTATGCATCAGTAAACACATCAGAAACAAGTATAACAGCTGCTCTCTCCTCAGCAGATAATCTGGAGCACACCGAATGACAACACACGTCCACCCCTCGCGTCACCTATCAAATATCAGCTGATCTGCGCCCTAGTACTCGTGAGAAAGATTATTGATTGTTTTTCTCTGGCGTCGCGTGCCCCGTTTCTTTAACTTTTCGCGAACCACTATATTTACCATTTACATGACATATTTATGATTCCAATAGGACGTGATACACCACCTCACTGGTCTCACGATCAATAACTTATTCTCACTGCACTCAAAGTGATATTTCACTGTACCAAGAAGCTACACTGTTCTTGATAATATTTACTATGAACGCACTTAATCACTGTACTGTTCTTTGAATCTATAATTCCTCTTAAAAGGCGATATCACAAGTAATCACTTCACATATATGAGATTATTCAGTACACAGGCATATACATGGATAAATCATTAATCAATACACAGGCATATATATGTATAAATCATGGAGATCAATAATAGTATTTATATAAAGTCTGGGCTCATAGCCTAACACCAATAACTGGTTCACTAGTAATATATATAATAATCACAGGAAATGAATTCTAGTCACAGCAAATTCTTTAGTAAATCCTGGTGCTTGCACACACCACACATATATATGTAAACGAATACTGTGAGTGCTCTGTATAGCCTCACTAAGCACACTGTGCCCTCTGTGAAATAGATCCAGGTGAGACTTGCTCACAACATGAAAAATACTCTGGCAAATATATATATAGCTAACTAAAGGGAATTGGGAGGGTAACTGTAAACACCTACTTCACTTATCCTATGATGAGAGTTGAGTTGCAGCTCTTGGTCCAGGCTCTCGCCTCGTACACCCTCCAGAAACACAAGCCAACATCTCAGGATGATCACGTCTCGCCGCTTCTGTCCACTGCAGGTCCGTGCTTCTCCTCCGCACCTTGCAGGGTTGGAGTCGGTCTCCTGGCCGTCAACTTTCCTCCCAACTACGGCAGCCAGCCTACGTCTCAGCGGTAGTGGTACGGATTCTTAATTAGTTTCTTGTCGCTGCACTCCCAGTGGAACTGGCCCTGCCACTACAATGTCACTGTGAAGTTATCAGTCGTTCCAGACGATACTGCTTAAGCTCCACCTGCACAGCACCCGACTCCAGAGCACTTGAAGCTCACTATACTGTCAATTCCCTCGTCGGTCCACACACATGGTATGAAGGAAGACTTCTCGACGTGCTTGCATACAACTGGTGACTCGTAAGGCTCCATGGGATTGTCGTCTTACTGTCAAAACTGACAGGACCGTCGATCATAAGTCCAACCTAGTTGACGAGTCTGTCAACCAGGTTCCCTCACGGTGGAATGGCCCGGCCGCTAAGCTGCCTCCTAAACGGGTGAACTGCAAGGACGTCACACACGTCAATGCCCGGTTCACCTCTTGCAATGCACCTGTCCCGGGCCACTTGTTGCTCAATATTCCATCAATTCCTTATTTGGTCCACACATAGGATGAAGGAAGACCTCTCAGAGTGCGTGCTGACAACAGGAGACGCTTATATCGACCGGAGCTCGGGTAATCCGTCCACTTGACAGGATTCCTTAGCGCACGTCCTGCCTCGAAGGCGTGCCGTGTGAGACTGTGTGGCGCCAGCGGCGATACGGTTGGACCCCCCTGCCTTTGTGACGTCACATTTGCCAAGGGAGATTTTCATTGGATCCCAGTGCCACGTCGCTGGCGGTGACCAATCTGGTGTCACTGACGTCACACAGTTTTGGCAGGAGAACAGAAGAGCCAGCGCCATATTGGCTTCCTAAAGGGCCTATACCACAGGCCAAAATACTCTTCTTTTACAAATTTCTCGGCTCTGCGAGAACACTATACTCTCCCACATATGTCAAACTGAGGCCCGCAACGTAGAGAACGCTCGGGTAAAGTGGACATGACTCTTACAGCAGGCGTGGGAGAAATAGAAGGGGGGGGGGACACCGTCACAATATATATATATATATATATTAGTATATTTTGGTAGCAGTCTTCCTGTAGACATATGTTATTAAATATGACGAAAAAGTAAGATTAATAATTCTAACACGAATTTTCTCAATTTTCCTTATGTTTGTTTTTACTGATGACGGTAAATGAAAAATCAATTCTCCATTGATTTTCATTTACCGTCATCATTTACCGTCAATTGATTTTTCATTTACCGTCATCAGTAAAAACAAACATAAGGAAAATTGAGAAAATTCGTGTTAGAATTATAATCTTACTTTTTCGGTCATATTTAATATATATATATATATATATATATATATATATATATATATATATATATATATATATATATATATATAATATATATATATACATATATATATTATATATATATATTATATATATATATATATATATATATATAATATATATATATATATATATATATATATATATATATATAATATATAAAGGTTATGGATCTCTTGAAAAACACGACAATGGGAAACATTGATGAATGTCACAGACAGGTTCGAACACTGTTACAAGTCAAACACTTCTTCGAATTCCTCTGAAGTTGGACTAGTGCCCAAGACGCAACAGGCGTTTCCCCTCTGGATCGCAACACTGAGGCGCTGGAACAAGAAACTTTTTGCTCTCTGGTCTTTTGTAGCGCTAATCAATTTGTCTCCCAATTCCTTTAGGAACTTCAATGCACATATTCCCCACGAACCAAGGGTCTCCGAGCCGATCGGAACAAAGCTGTAGCAGTGTGCCAGACCCCTGTATTTAATAATTTTCTGAGATTCCCTGAAAGAGGCAGCACCCGCTTTCACGTGTGCTGTAGTGGAGGTAGGTACTGGCTAGTGTGGCAGCGCACGTGTAGTCCCACACCACTTGCTTACCATCCTTCCAAGGAAGCAAGGTGACCCCATCTGGGCGCTTCTGAGGGTCGTTAGGTCTGGATAAGTGTGGTTCTCTTTGTGCCGGGCAGCGGGCTGTGGCGAGGCTCCTCTTGATGATGTCGTGACTTCTTCATGTCTTGCAATCTTACCCTGTGATTTACGACATACCAGACCATGACGACCATATTGGTCTGCCATCGCAGTTCCGCAGATGCACCTATGTTCGGTGAGGATGGGGGCGGCAAGGCGAAGGGCAACTCCAATGCGGAGAGCGTCATGACTGAGGCGAGTTCCCAGGGCTGCATTGGGCACAGCAAATAAAAAATCCCCGGCGTGGGGTGCTGTTACCGCTAGGAGGCGGGCTTTGTTTTCAGCATCAGCGTTGTCAATCATTGCTGTGACAGTCTTTTCCATTATGGGGCTATCCCAGTGGGCCTGCTTGTGGTCTTTTGGGACTTGTGGTCGGGGTTGAGGGTGTGCAATAGTGTCCCATTGTCTGGCTGCTTCGATGAACGTTTGATAAATGTATATAAATAAAAATGGAAATGTTCATTTGTTCAAAATCGCTAATCTCCGAAAGTTCTTCACTGATTGCCTTCATATTTTCACACAACATTCCATTCGCATCCGAGCGGGTTTTTATATACATACTGTATAGATGTTACGTCTGTGATGGGGAAAAAACATGCTTTTTTGAAAAGCTGTGTTTTTCATGTTTTTTCAAGTGAGGGAAATCTTCAAAACTTCTTTCCTGATTGCTTTGAAATCTTGACACCACATTGCATTCGAATAGGTGAGTGTTTTCATATATCTACTATATACGTGCCTCACCTGTGACAGGAAAAAACATGCTTTTGAAAACCAGTGCCATCTGTTACACGTAAGAGCAACATACGATATACAAGATATGTTATGATTCAATTTCAATGTTTCCGATGCATTGATATATTGAATTTTGATAGATTTTGTTTTATTTTCATAGATTTTGATATATTTTCATTTGATTAATTATTTTGTGTGACATTGCATTGGAATTGAGCTGTGTTGTTTAGCATAGCGTTCATTTCGTGGGTACAGCTAATGTGTTATTTTTTCATTGTTTTTTATTCCGATTTTTTTTAAAAAAAAATCGGAATAAAAAACAATGAAAAAATAAACACATTAGCTGTACCCACGAAATGAACGCTATGCTAAACAACACAGCTCAATTCCAATGCAATGTCACACAAAATAATTAAATCAAAATGAAAATATATCAAAATCTATGAAAATAAAACAAAATCTATCAAAATTCAATATATCAATGCAATCGGAAACATTGAAATTGAATCATAACATATCTTGTATATCGTATGTTGCTCTTACGTGTAACAGATGGCACTGGTTTTCAAAAAGCATGTTTTTTCCTGTCACAGGTGAGGCACGTATATAGTAGATATATGAAAACACTCACCTATTCGAATGCAATGTGGTGTCAAGATTTCAAAGCAATCAGGAAAGAAGTTTTGAAGATTTCCCTCACTTGAAAAAAACATGAAAAACACAGCTTTTCAAAAAGCATGTTTTTTCCCCATCACAGACGTAACATCTATACAGTATGTATATAAAAACCCGCTCGGATGCGAATGGAATGTTGTGTGAAAATATGAAGGCAATCAGTGAAGAACTTTCGGAGATTAGCGATTTTGAACAAATGAACATTTCCATTTTTATTTATATACATTTATCAAACGTTCATCGAAGCAGCCAGACAATGGGACACTATTGCACACCCTCAACCCCGACCACAAGTCCCAAAAGACCACAAGCAGGCCCACTGGGATAGCCCCATAATGGAAAAGACTGTCACAGCAATGATTGACAACGCTGATGCTGAAAACAAAGCCCGCCTCCTAGCGGTAACAGCACCCCACGCCGGGGATTTTTTATTTGCTGTGCCCAATGCAGCCCTGGGAACTCGCCTCAGTCATGACGCTCTCCGCATTGGAGTTGCCCTTCGCCTTGCCGCCCCCATCCTCACCGAACATAGGTGCATCTGCGGAACTGCGATGGCAGACCAATATGGTCGTCATGGTCTGGTATGTCGTAAATCACAGGGTAAGATTGCAAGACATGAAGAAGTCAACGACATCATCAAGAGGAGCCTCGCCACAGCCCGCTGCCCGGCACAAAGAGAACCACACTTATCCAGACCTAACGACCCTCAGAAGCGCCCAGATGGGGTCACCTTGCTTCCTTGGAAGGATGGTAAGCAAGTGGTGTGGGACTACACGTGCGCTGCCACACTAGCCAGTACCTACCTCCACTACAGCACACGTGAAAGCGGGGGTGCTGCCTCTTTCAGGGAATCTCAGAAAATTATTAAATACAGGGGTCTGGCACACTGCTACAGCTTTGTTCCGATCGGCTCGGAGACCCTTGGTTCGTGGGGAATATGTGCATTGAAGTTCCTAAAGGAATTGGGAGACAAATTGATTAGCGCTACAAAAGACCAGAGAGCAAAAAGTTTCTTGTTCCAGCGCCTCAGTGTTGCGATCCAGAGGGGAAACGCCTGTTGCGTCTTGGGCACTAGTCCAACTTCAGAGGAATTCGAAGAAGTGTTTGACTTGTAACAGTGTTCGAACCTGTCTGTGACATTCATCAATGTTTCCCATTGTCGTGTTTTTCAAGAGATCCATAACCTTTATATATATATATCTATATATATATATATATATATATATATATATATATATATATATATATATATATATATATATATATATATATATATATGTATATATATATATATATATATATATATATATATATATATATATATATATATATATATATATATATATATATATATATATTAAATATGACCGAAAAGTAAGATTAATAATTCTAACACGAATTTTCTCAATTTTCCTTATGTTTGTTTTTACTGATGACGGTAAATGAAAATCAATTGACGGTAAATGATGACGGTAAATGAAAAATCAATGGAGAATTGATTTTTCATTTACCGTCATCAGTAAAAACAAACATAAGGAAAATTGAGAAATTCGTGTTAGAATTATTAATCTTACTTTTTCGGTCATATTTAATAACATATGTCTACAGGAAGACTGCTACCAAATATACTAATATATATATATATATATATGTGACGGTGTCCCCCCCCCCTTCTATTTCTCCCACGCCTGCTGTAAGAGTCATGTCCACTTTACCCGAGCGTTCTCTACGTTGCGGGCCTCAGTTTGACATATGTGGGAGAGTATAGTGTTCTCGCAGAGCCGAGAAATTTGTAAAAGAAGAGTATTTTGGCCTGTGGTATAGGCCCTTTAGGAAGCCAATATGGCGCTGGCTCTCTGTTCTCCTGCCAAAACTGTGTGACGTCAGTGACACCAGATTGGTCACCGCCAGCGACGTGGCACTGGGATCCAATGAAAATCTCCCTTGGCAAATGTGACGTCACAAAGGCAGGGGGGTCCAACCGTATCGCCGCTGGCGCCACACAGTCTCACACGGCACGCCTTCGAGGCAGGACGTGCGCTAAGGAATCCTGTCAAGTGGACGGATTACCCGAGCTCCGGTCGATATAAGCGTCTCCTGTTGTCAGCACGCACTCTGAGAGGTCTTCCTTCATCCCATGTGTGGACCAAATAAGGAATTGATGGAATATTGAGCAACAAGTGGCCCGGGACAGGTGCATTGCAAGAGGTGAACCGGGCATTGACGTGTGTGACGTCCTTGCAGTTCACCCGTTTAGGAGGCAGCTTAGCGGCCGGGCCATTCCACCGTGAGGGAACCTGGTTGACAGACTCGTCAACTAGGTTGGACTTATGATCGACGGTCCTGTCAGTTTTGACAGTAAGACGACAATCCCGTGGAACCTTACGAGTCACCAGTTGTATGCAAGCACGTCGAGAAGTCTTCCTTCATACCATGTGTGTGGACCGACGAGGGAATTGACAGTATAGTGAGCTTCAAGTGCTCTGGAGTCGGGTGCTGTGCAGGTGGAGCTTAAGCAGTATCGTCTGGAACGACTGATAACTTCACAGTGACATTGTAGTGGCAGGGCCAGTTCCACTGGGAGTGCAGCGACAAGAAACTAATTAAGAATCCGTACCACTACCGCTGAGACGTAGGCTGGCTGCCGTAGTTGGGAGGAAAGTTGACGGCCAGGAGACCGACTCCAACCCTGCAAGGTGCGGAGGAGAAGCACGGACCTGCAGTGGACAGAAGCGGCGAGACGTGATCATCCTGAGACGTTGGCTTGTGTTTCTGGAGGGTGTACGAGGCGAGAGCCTGGACCAAGAGCTGCAACTCAACTCTCATCATAGGATAAGTGAAGTAGGTGTTTACAGTTACCCTCCCAATTCCCCTTTAGTTAGCTATATATATATTGCCAGAGTATTTTTCATGTTGTGAGCAAGTCTCACCTGGATCTATGTCACAGAGGGCACAGTGTGCTTAGTGAGGCTATACAGAGCACTCACAGTATTCGTTTACATATATATGTGTGGTGTGTGCAAGCACCAGGATTTACTAAAGAATTTGCTGTGACTAGAATTCATTTCCTGTGATTATTATATATATTACTAGTGAACCAGTTATTGGTGTTAGGCTATGAGCCCAGACTTTATATAAATGCTATTATTGATCTCCATGATTTATACATATATATGCCTGTGTATTGATTAATGATTTATCCATGTATATGCCTGTGTACTGAATAATCTCATATATGTGAAGTGATTACTTGTGATATCGCCTTTTAAGAGGAATTATAGATTCAAAGAACAGTACAGTGATTAAGTGCGTTCATAGTAAATATTATCAAGAACAGTGTAGCTTCTTGGTACAGTGAAATATCACTTTGAGTGCAGTGAGAATAAGTTATTGATCGTGAGACCAGTGAGGTGGTGTATCACGTCCTATTGGAATCATAAATATGTCATGTGAATGGTAAATATAGTGGTTCGCGAAAAGTTAAAGAAACGGGGCACGCGACGCCAGAGAAAAACAAGCAATAATCTTTCTCACGAGTACTAGGGCGCAGATCAGCTGATATTTGACAGGTGACGCGAGGGGTGGACGTGTGTTGTCATTCGGTGTGCTCCAGATTATCTGCTGAGGAGAGAGCAGCTGTTATACTTGTTTCTGATGTGTTTATTGATGCATAAATATCTCGTTGTTTTAAAGTAAAATACCAAAACTCCTTGGTGTTTATATCATCCCCTCCATAAAACTTGTGACTGCAAAAAGATAAAGAAGACAGAGTGACAGAAATAATTACTTGCCTGATACCAAACTAATCGAGCTTGCTCTTGCCACAATTACCACAATTATGCAACACCACTGTAGTGTTACTGGACACCTGAAAACACCAGTTGGCGACCTTGTAAGTAGTGTAAGAGTCCTTGCCGGGGCGTGCACACAAATTGAGGGAACAATCTATGTCTCCACTCACTCTTCGACCTGAGGCCTGTTGAGAGATCGACTGGGGTACTCTCCTGGGCATACAGTGGCGCCAAGAGGATTGAGTGAAGACCCGTAGGACTACGGTGAGTAACGGCCATCGTGAGAACAACCGCTTTGAGGATTCAGGGACAAAGTCCTTGCATACCGTTGCTAACCCCCGTGAACCCCGACATTGGCGACCTTGCCAGGATTACGAACAAGATAAAAGTTGTAATTGTGGGACATCGTTTGTGGTATTAGATATCAGGCACAGGTTATCACTCATAGTCACAAGATGGAGAAGGATAAAGTAACGAGTTTTATTGACACAAGAGACGAGCAAGTGCTGGAGGAGTGCACCAGGGCACAGCTGCAAACGATCGCCGACCACTTTGGGATCAAGTTGAGAGCTTCCAAAGTGGGAGAAAGAAGACTCGAGATCATGGCACAGCTCAGGGCACGTGATGAAGCCTTCGGAGAGGAACGGCCACAGACACCTGTCAGTGTGGGAGAGAACTTGAGCATCGGTGGCAGCAGCCGGGGATCCAGTGGCAGCAGGCGCAGCGTCAAGCTGGAGATAATGAAGCTGCAGCTAGAGGCACAGATGCGCAAGGACGAACGAGAGGCACAGATGCGCAAGGACGAACGAGAGGCACAGATGCGCAAGGACGAACGAGAGGCACAGCTGCGCAAGGAAGAGCATGAACAAGAAGCACAGCTGCGCAAGGAAGAGCGCGAACAAGAAGCACAGATGCACAGGGAAGAACGAGAAGCAGAAGCACAGCTGCGCAAGGAAGAGCACGAGGCACAGCTGAGACGAGTAGAGCGCGAGCACGAAGCTAGGATGAAGCAGCTGGAGGTTGAGCTGAGGCGAGCTGAGCTAGGACTAGCTCCACCTGCCCAATCACAGCAAGAAGACCGCCAAGTGAGAGAGAGGGATTTGCCAGTCTTCATGCCTGACGAGGCTGAGGGCTTCTTCGATCACTTTGAAAGGTCGCTACTTTGAAGAAGTGGGCGAGGGCAGAGTGGGCGGAGCTGGTTCAGGGAAGGCTCACTGGTGAAGCTCGTGAAGCCTAAATATGCTTGACCTCCAAGAGTGTACCAACTACGATGCTGTAAAGAGGGACGTGCTCCATTCGTTCAAGCTAACGCCGGAATGCTACAGGAAGAGGTTCAGGGAATGTACCCGTTCGCCAGGAAAATCATATGCGGAGATGGCGAGGGACATGGAGAGGAAATTCTTGAAATGGCTGGAGTTGGAAGGAGCAAGGTCGGCTGAAGACATCAAGAGGTGATGGTCATGGAGAAGTTCATGTCCATGCTCTCTCCCGAGATTAGGGTGAGAGTAAAGGAGGCGGACATTAAGGACCTGAGAGCCGCAGCCGATCGAGCTGACATGCTGGAAGAACCCTTACGACCACGTCGAGAGGGACAGCACTGACCGCCTGCTTTCTCCAGAAATGGGAGGAATTATAGAAGAATGGACGGATGGAGGACGGGAGCGAGTTCTCCCAGGTCCCACCCCTCGAGTGGAGACGGCAGAGGACCACAGAGGTCCACAGAGTGCTGTGGAACCGTCAAAGAAGTCCCCAACTGAGAGCTCAAGAGATCTTGTTATTGTTACGACAGGAGATGGTGAGAAGGAGTCGTTGGAAGGCGCAAGGGAAGTCCGTGGAAGAAGAAGGATCCGCTGCTACAACTGCGGAATACTCTCATGACACAAAGCAGAACGCTTTTAAAGAGACCAATGTCGTCTATGCCTTCAAATGCCCACTTGGGGACTGTAAGCCGCAAAGAACTCAGTATATAGGCAAGACAAGAACATCTCTTTCCAGGCGATTAACGATGCATAAGCAACAGCGCTCTATCAAGGAACATATTATCTCTTCCCACAACCAGACCATCACCAGAGAAGTCTTAACAAAAAACACAGAAATCATCGATAGATACAGCGATAGCAGGCGGCTTGATATCTGCGAGGCACTACACATTAAGAAGTCAACACCAGCAATCAACAGCCAATTAATGCACAATTGTATTCTACCCACTTCAAGACTCCGCTCCAATATAGAAGCATCAAGAAATATGGGCCAATAGGCCATCTGCAGTTACAGATCTCTTCTTCCCTTTAGCTTATACCCATTGTTTCGTGTTCTGTGTTTTGTTGAAAGTTTGTTTTCACCTCATCCAAAACTATTGTATTACATCACTTCACCCAAATGCAGGTATAAAAGAGCCAAAGCTGTTCAGTTATAGTTGTGTGTGTGTAAACTAAAGTCTTTGAAAATGTAAAAAGTTTTATGAAACGCGCTCAAGTGTCGCGTCAGACTAGAAATAAAAATGAACTTTGGAGAATTGATTTTTCAATTACCATCAACATTGAAAAAGAATATGAGAAACATTGAGAAAACTCGTGTTAGAATTATTAATCTTACTTTTTCGGTCATATTTAATAATATATATATATATATATATATATATAAGCTTAAAGACCTGAGGAGGATGGAAGCGCGAATAGGGGCTTTGGATGCTCATGATGCGTTGTACCTTCATACCAGGTGCCTGGCCTTGCCCAGACTTACCTATTTCCTCAGGTGTGCTCCTTCTTTTGACAGCCCAAAATTAACGGAATACGATTCACTCCTAAAGACAATAACTATGAAAGTGTTAAATCTCTCCCTGCAAGATGACCAGTGGGACCAAGCAACGCTCCCAGTTAGACTCGGGGGTATAGGTATTCGCAACGCGACACAGTTAGCATTGCCGGCATTCTTATCCTCGACCAGTGCTACAAGTGAATTAGTGAAGGAAATACTACCAGAATACCTAAGGAACTCCATTGGGATTCGTGATCCCAAATTTGTGGAAGGAGCTGGTCGGTGGGACACACTCGCCAATTCACACACCCGACCAACTTGTCCAAACGACGGTAAACAGGCCAAATGGGATAGTCCCATAGTGGAGAACATCGCCAAAGCATTGCTGGACGTAGCTTCTCAGAAGGACAGAGCGCGTCTCCTAGCTGTGCAAGCCCCCCATGCTGGCGACTTCCTGTTGGCAGTCCCTAATTCCGCCTTGGGCACCCGCCTGGATCATCGGGCCCTAAGTATTGGTGTTGCTCTGCGCCTGCCGCCCCTATCTCCACCGAGCAACGGTGTATTTGCGGCCAGGCACGGGCAGACCAATACGGCAGCCATGGTCTCATCTGTCGTAAGACACAGGGAAAGATTGCCAGACACGAGGCAGTCAATGACATCATCAAGAGAAGTTTGGCTACAGCTGGGTGTCCAGCACAAAGGGAACCCAGTTGTGCAGACCTGACAACAGCCAAAAACGCCCAGATGGAGTCACCCGCAGCCATGGAGGGAAGGTAAACAGGTCGTATGGGATTACACCTGTGCATCTACATTGGTGATACCTATTTACGTTACAGCTCAGCGGAGGGAGGTGGGGCAGCCACCTTCAGGGAGACCCAGAAAATCCACAAGTACAGAGACCTAGAACGTTGTTACAGGTTCGTGCCGATAGGCTCAGAGACTCTGGGCGCTGGGGTAAATGTGCACTCAAGTTTTTAAGGAGGTTGGTGAGGAACTCATTGGGAAAACTAGAGACCCACGAGCAGCCAGTTTCCTGTTCCAGCGCTCAGTGTCGCAGTGCAGAGGGGAAATGCGTGCTGTATCCTGGGTACGCACCCAACCTCCGAGGAGCTGGACGAGGTCTTCGAACGCTGATTGTTTAATTGTTATATATTTGTGTGGTGTGTGTGGTTCTCTGTAAACTGTAGCATTGCAATAAAATAAAACAAAACATACAAAAAAATAATAGGGGTGGTAGGAGAAGAAAAGAATTAAGTATTCGGTGAGAATCCACAAGATCTTCTCTGAATGCTCTTGTTTTCTTCTTCGAGGATGTGGGTCCCTGCAATTGCACCAGAGGTGGTACCCCTAATATATATATATATATATATATATATATATATTATATATATATTATATATATATATATATATATATATAATATTTAATATATATA
>WNGS01136257.1:0-11630 GCA_020271785.1 Procambarus virginalis
CTGCCCACGACTCTAGATCACATCGGACCAACATAAACCTCTCCGCTTACTCAGGTATAATCACCGACAGTACTACAGACCATTACCCCACATTTCTCTTAACTAACATTAACAAACCACCTTGAGTCAAGGGAGATAAGTTTTAGGCTGCACAATGAATCTGCTATAGGCAATTTATAACTGCTGCTGATAATGTCAACTGGGAGTCAGAGTTAGGTAACATAGGGGACATCAACCTAGCAGTACAATCTTTTCTTCAAAAAACTCTAAGCCTTTATAACACCCACTGTCCTATGCTTACAAAACAAGTCACAACCAAAAGGCTTAACAATCCCTGGCTAACAAAGGGAATACTTAAATCCATTAATAAAAAACATGACCTTGAGAAGAAGTATAGATTAGGTACCGTCTCCAAAGAATTCTCAAAGAATTACTCTTTACTGCTATCTAAGATAATTAGACGAGCCAAAACTAAATACTACGAAGATAATTTACCCAAATAAAGAGCAACATTAAAAAAACTTGGAGCACAATTTCACAAATCTTGGGATCAAAGAAGATTTAAATAACAAACAACACTCCTGTCCAATAACGATGGTCAGCTTTCAGCCTCTGATTCTGCTATTGAGTTCAATAGGTTCTTCTCTTCCATTGGGTCATCCCTTGCAAATGATATTCCATCTTCCAGTACTGATGTTAAGGACTATCTTACAGGTAACTATCCACAGTCTCTGTACCTAAAGCCTACTAATTCCACTGATGTCAATGAGATAATCCTTTCCCTTAAAACCAAGTCTAGTGCCCTTGAGGAGATACCAACTTAATTTACAAAAAAGCCTCCAGATCTTTAGCCCCTGCAATTGCATTGCTCTTCAACAAGTCACTTGAACTCCAAACCTTTCCAGATATTCTAAAAAAAGCGAGAGTAACCCCTGTCCACAAATGTGGTGATCTCACAGATGTTAACAACTACAGACCTATATCAATCCTGCCTAACTTGTCAAAAATATTTGAAAAACTAATCTACAAGCAGCTTTACTCTTATCTAGCCAAACACAATATACTTAGCTCTTGCCAATATGGCTTCAGACCCAAAAAAAGCACTAACGATGCACTTATTAGTATGATTAACTTGATTCATGCAGCTCTTGATAAAAATGAGTTCCCTGTTGGGTTATTTGTGGACCTGCGTAAGGCTTTTGACACTGTCAACCACCAAAACCTTCTTCTTAAATTACATCATTATGGAGTCAGAGGACACTCCCTGCAATACCTCAAATCTTACCTTACTGACAGACTCCAGTATGTTTCTGTGAACAATTCAATTTCTCCTACCCTACCCATCAACATTGGTGTTCCTCAGGGCAGTATACTTGGCCCTCTCCTCTTTCTCATCTACATTAATGACCTTCCAAATGCCTCCCAACACCTCAAACCAATTCTATTTGCTGACGACACAACCTTCATTTACTCCAGTCCTGACCCCCTTGCTCTAAATGCCACAGTAAATACTGAGCTAATAAAGTCCATCTTTGGCTAACTGCCAACAAACTCACCCTTAACATTGACAAAACTTTCTATATTCTGTTTGGCAATAAATCCTCTAACCAAATAAATCTCAAGATTAACAATACCCAAATTTGTAACAAATTAGATGGCAAATTCCTTGGCGTTCTCATTGATCACAAGCTTAATTTCCAGGGACACATTCTAAATATATCAAAAAAAGTTTCAAAAACTGTTGGCATTCTTTCTAAGATCAGATATTATGTACCCCGCCCTGCCCTGGTGACTCTCTATTACTCCCTCATCTATCCATATCTCAACTATGGTATTTGTGCTTGGGGTTCTACTACCCAAAATCATTTACGTCCTCTAATTACTCAACACAAAGCTGCTATTAGGACAATATCCAACTCTGGCCCCAGACATCACTCGGTACCCCTACTCAAATCTCTCAATATGTTAGATATTAAGTCACTGCACATTCTCTCATGTGTATTATACATATATAAAACGCTGAACTGTAATGCCAATCCTGACCTCAAAAGCTTCATTGAAAGCTGTAACAGAACCCATGAGCACCACACCAGAAATAAATACAGTTTTGATATTCCAAGAGTACGACTTAACCAAACTAGAAATGCTCTACAAATCAAGGGACCCAGAATGTGGAATGACCTTCCCAACCATGTTAAAGACTGTACCTCTCTCAACCAGTTTAAGATTAAAACTAAACACTACCTGATAAACTCCCTGTAACCTACCTTACCCCTCTATTGTCAACCCATGTCTTATTTTTTTTTTTTATCAACGCTGTTTGTACATATTGTATTTGTGCTGCTTTTCAGTCATGTTCCCCCTTTTTTTGTACCTTTATTTGTATCTGTTCTCAAAACATTTTATTCTTTTTGTTCAATTAGTATTAAGTTTTAGATATTAATGTTTTCTTGCCCGAAACGCATTGCGTAATAGTGGCTTTAGGCATTGTATGTACTAGCTCTATCTATAAATCGATCCACTTATGTAAAATCTCTCTATGTATGTACCTTTCCTGAATAAACATATTATATTTATTTTATTTATATTTAATATGTGTCTGAGTCTGGGGATTTTACTGGCAAGATTAGCACCAACCGATGAAAAGAAACTATTAAAATCATTTGCCATTTCTAAATCAGTTGACGGTATATCCCCATCCTTGTAGAGCTTTATTTGGTTGTGTGAGTGTTGTTTAGTTCCTAGGATACTAGAGATGGTTTTCCATGTGCTTTTCATGTTGCCTTTTGCTTCACTGAATCTATTCACATAATATGCAAGTTTTGCCTTTCTTATGATATTGGTAAGCATTGATGAGTAACTTTTAGCTACTTCCTTTGAAACTAGGCCAATCCTAAGTTTCTTTTCATATTCATGTTTCTTGTTTATTGAGTTGAGAATGCCACTTGTGAGCCATGGATTGTTTAATCTTTTGTCAGTTACTTGCTTGGTAATCAGAGAACACTGTATGAACATCAGAGATCCACGGTTGTTGAACGTCCTACCAATGAGCATCAGAAATATTACAGGAACAACCGTGGACATCTTTAAGAGGAAACTAGATTGTTTCCTTCAAGGAGTGCCGGACCAACCGGGCTGTGGTGGGTATGTGGGCCTGCGGGCCGCTCCAAGCAACAGCCTGGTGGACCAAACTCTCACAAGTCAAGTTTGGCCTCGGGCCGGGCTTGGGGAGTAGAAGAACTCCCAGAACCCCATCAACCAGGTATCAACCAGAACCCATCAACCAGCCAAGGAATTTGCCATCTACTTTGTTACAAATTTGGGTATTGTTTATTCTGAGATTTATTTGATTTGAGGATTTATTGCCAAACAGAATATAGAAAGTTTTGTCAATATTGAGGGTGAGTTTGTTGGCAGTTAGCCAGTGATGGACTTTATTTAGTTCAGTATTCACTGTGACATTTAGAGCAAGGGGGTCAGGACTGGAGTAAATGATGGTCGTGTCGTCAGCAAACAGAATTGGTTTGAGGCGTTGGGAGGCATTTGGAAGGTCATTAATGTAGATGAGAAAGAGGAGAGGGCCAAGTATGCTGCCCTGAGGAACACCAATGTTGATGGGTAGGGTGGGAGAAATTGAATTATTCACAGAAACATACTGGAGCCAGTAAGTAAGGTAAGACTTAAGGTATTGCAGGGAGTGTCCTCTGGCTCCATAATGATGTAATTTAAGAAGAAGGTTTTGGTGGTTGACAGTGTGAAAAGCCTTACGCAGGTCCACAAATAACCCAACAGGGAACTCATTTTTATAAAGAGCTGCATGTGTCAAGTTAATCATACTAATAAGTGCATCGTTAGTGCTTTTTGGGGTCTGAAGCCATATTGACAAGAGCTATGTATATTGAGTTTGGCTAGATAAGAGTAAAGCTGCTTGTAGATTAGTTTTTCAAATATTTTTGACAAGCTAGGCAGGATTGATATAGGTCTGTAGTTGTTAACATCTGTGAGATCACCACATTTGTGGACAGGGGTTACTCTTGCTTTCTTTAGAATATCTGGAAAGGTTTGGAGTTCAAGTGACTTGTTGAAGAGCAATGCAATAGCAGGGGCTAAAGTTCTGGAGGCTTTTTTGTAAATTAAAGTTGGTATCTCCTCAAGGGCACTAGACTTGGTTTTAAGGGAAAGGATTATGTCAGTAACATCAGTGGAGTTAGTAGGCATTAGGTACAGAGACTGTGGATAGTTACCTGTAAGATAGTCCTGGATATTAGTACTGGACGATGGAATATCATTGGTACTGGACGATGGAATATCATTTGCAAGGGATGACCCAGTGGAAGAGAAGAACCTATTGAACTCAAGAGCAGTGTCAGAGGCTGAAAGCAGACCATCATTATTTGATAGGAGTATTGGTTGTTATTTATAATCTTCTTTGATCCCAATATTTGAGAAATTGTGCTCCATGTTTTCTTAATATTGCCCTTTGTGTGGGTAAATTTGTCTTCGTAGTATTTAATTTTGGCTCTCCTAATTATTTTAGATAGCAATGATGAGTAATTCTTTGAGAATTCTTTGGAGACAATTCCTAACCTATACTTCTTCTCAAGGTCATGTTTATTATTAATGGATTTAAGTATCCCCTTTGTAAGCCAAGGATTGTTTAGCCTTTTAGTTGTGACTTGTTTCTTTAGCATAGGACAGTGGGTGTTATAAAGGCTGAGAGTTTTTTGAAGAAATGATTGAACTGCTAGGTTGATGTCCCCTATGTTACCTAATTCAGATTCCCAGTTGATATTAGCAGCAGCAGCTATAAAATTACTTATAACTTCCCCAGGCTCGTGGGGTGGGCGCCCAAGCCCACCCTTTCACTTTCACTTTCACAAGCACTTTCGCGCTCTCCACAAACAAAAAAAAACTTGCTCCAAGTGCGAGCGGCGTTTCGGGCGACCGAGTGGCAACACTGAAAAGTGTACACTCTTTTCACTGTGCTGACCTTAATTTTCGATGTACATATTTCTTTTTTGTACCAATGTGTTCGCAATAGAATTTTCTAAAAGAACATATGTATAAAGTGTCACACAAAGATGCGTTAGACCGGCACCAAATAAAAAACTTGGTCGAGTACACTCGTCGTGTAAACAATACAATAGTCTTACCACGATGATGTCGTTCTCCCAAATACTCAATGTGGCTGTTAGAGAAAACGAAAATTTTATGGCAAACATGTTTATATTATCCCCAAGTCGATCGGATAACAATTGGATCTTATAGAAATATTTTTTCAAATGCCGCTTGAGCTCGGCATTTAGGTGCATTCAAGAGAAAAATATATGTCGCACTCAAGCGACATATGGGTGCGAAAGTGTACTGGTTGAGAGAGGTACAGTCTTTAACATGATTGGGAAGGTCATTCCACATTCTGGGCCCTTTGATTTGTAGAGCATTTCTGGTTTGATTAAGTCGTACTCTTGGAATATCAAAAATGAATTTGTTTTTATTGTGTATTGTTATTATTGTGTAATATTCTGATCTGCTTTTGTGTCAAAATATCTTCAAAATACCTGTAATCATTTTTTGTTGATTTTACTGTAAATATTCTACTTAAAATTATCTGTTCCTGTAAAGAAAAGCTGTAAAATACCTGCTAACATTTTTATCAATTTTACTGTTAATTTATCAAAAAATTTCTGCTTGTTTAAGGACTTGAACGAAACGCTATGCGTGCTAGTGGCTTTACAAGAATGTTAATTCAACTTATTTTCTATATTCTCTGTTACCCCCAATGTAACTTCTTGTATATAAATAAATAAATAAATAAATACTCCGAAGAATGTGTTTCAATCTCTGGTGCGTCCCCACCTGGATTATTGCATACAGGCATTGACACCTTATCTTCAGAAAGACATAAGTACTGCTCTGGAGAAGACATAAGTACTGCTCTGGAGAAGACATAAGTACTGCTCTGGAGAAGACATAAGTACTGCTCTGGAGAAGACATAAGTACTGCTCTGGAGAAGACATAAGTACTGCTCTGGAGAAGACATAAGTACTGCTCTGGAGAAGACATAAGTACTGCTCTGGAGAAGACATAAGTACTGCTCTGGAGAAGACATAAGTACTGCTCTGGAGAAGACATAAGTACTGCTCTGGAGAAGACATAAGTACTGCTCTGGAGAAGACATAAGTACTGCTCTGGAGAAGACATAAGTACTGCTCTGGAGAAGACATAAGTACTGCTCTGGAGAAGATGCAACACTGGGCAACAAAAATCATACCAGATCTTAGTCATCTCTCGTATCAGGAAGGGTTGAGGGCCACTGGGCTGACAACACAACAAAAGGCAACATGAAAGGCAACATGGAAAACCATCTCTAGTATCCTAGGAACTAAACAACACTCACATAACCAAATAAAACTCTATAACGATGGCTATACACCGCCATCTGAATTAGAAATGGCAAATGAATTTAATAGCTTCTTTTCATCGGTTGGTGCTAATCTTGCCAGAAAAATCCCACAGACTCAGATACATATCAACACATATCTCTCAGGCAGCTATCCAAACTCTCTTCTCCTTTCACCAATCAGCCCAAGGCAGGGAACACCAGTGAAATTCCGTCCATTGTATACAAGAGCGCCTCCCATGCCCTTGCGCCACCCATAGCTCTTTTGTTCAACAAATCACTCCAACGGTCCACTTATGTAAAATCTCTTATGTATGTACCTTTCCTGAATAAACATATTTATTTATTTATTTAAATCCATAGAGTGTCATACCTTCCCTGATATCCTTAAAAAAGCAAGAGTAACGCCAGTCCATAAAGGAGGCAATCCGGCGGACATAAACAATTATAGACCAATATCAAACCTACCCATACTATCAAAAATATTTGAAAAAATTATCTACAAACAGCTCTATTCCTACCTCGTAAAATTCGACATACTCAGCCCCTGCCAGTTTGGCTTCCGGTCCCACAAGAGCACCAACGATGCAATCATTAGTCTCCTTGACGTAATCTACTCAGCCCTTGACAAAAATGAATTTCTGATTGGACTCTTCATTGATCTAAGAAAAGCCTTTGATACTGTTAATCACAACTACCTCTTACTTAAACTCCAGCATTATGGAATTCGAGGCCTTGCCCTTGACTACATCCGATCCTATCTTAGTGACAGACACCATGTGTAACCATCAATGATACAACCTCTTCCACTCTACCAATGACCGTTGGAGTGCCACAGGGCAGCATCTTAGGACCTCTTCTGTTTCTATATATATCAATGATCTGCCTAATGTCTCTAATATTCTTAAACCTATACTGCAGGCGATGAGTCACAATAACGTGGCTGAAGAATGTTGACCAGACCACACACTAGAAGTTGAAGGGACGACGACGTTTCGGTCCGTCCTGGACCATTCTCAAGTCGTTTTGATGAGGAGGAGGTAGAGAGAGGTGGTACGGGATAATAGCCGTAAGTGATGGAAAGGAGGTAGAGAACGGGTAATAAATAGGCAAGAGAGAGGTGAGGAGGAAAGTAAGGTGTAGAGAATAGTAGTAATAATGAGAACTGCAGAAGGCCTATTGGCCCATACGAGGCAGCTCCCTTTATAACCACCGAAGGAAAAGTAATAGGAATAAGAAGAGGATAGCAAGGGAGCGTAGGAGAAGAGAGAAAGAAAAGGAAAGAGAAAGAAAGATAAATGGAAGGGGTAAGCTTATGTTAAGTCACGTTTGTTAGAAAGATTAGAGCATTTGAGTATGTACTGTGAAAGGGAAGAGTCCACAGCAACAAAGCCAGGACTCATGTTCATGTTGGGTACTTTGTGTATAAGAGCCGATTCTACAAGACGGCGTCTGTGAAGAGTAGAGGCAGGAAAGATTATTTTGGAGGAAGACCAATCAATGGGATGATTAGAATCCCTCACATGGCAGAAGAGAGCATTGTTAGTGTCTGCAGACTTAACACTTCTCTTGTGTTCTTTAAGTCTGTCATTCAGTGTACGGCCAGTTTCGCCAAAGTATTGGAGAGGACAAGATGAACAGGAAATAGAGTAGACACCAGCAGCATTTGAAGCAGGAGGAGCAGTGTGAACTAGATTGCTACGAAGTGTGTTAGTTTGTCGAAAGGCGAGTTTAATGTCAAGAGGACGAAAGGTATTGGTAAAAGTTTTGAGTTCAGATATGAAGGGAAGGCATAGTACAGTGCTACTACTGTTGGAAGCAGGTTCTCTACCTCCTCATCACAAGCGACTTGAGAATGGTCCAGGACGGACCGAAACGTCGTCGTCCCTTCAACTTCTAGTGTGTGGTCTGGTCAACTTAAACCTATACTGTTTGCTGATGATACTACTCTCATCTATTCAGATCCCAACCCACATACACTAAACAATGTTGTGAATAATGAATTAAAAAAGTCCACTTATGGATGTCAACTAACACTAAACATAAAAAAGACCTACTACATCTTATTTGGAAGCAAATCATCGAATGCAATTCAGCTACAGATAGACAACATTAACATTAGTAATAAAAATGATAGAAAGTTTCTTGGCCTATTCCTAGACAAGAGACTCAACTTCAGCACCCACATTCAATACATAACTAAGAAAGTCTCTAAAACAGTTGGTATACTCTCTAAAATCAGATATTGTTTATCTGATTTTATATGAATATGTTCTATTCATATCTCTGAATATGTTAGATATTAAGTCATTGCACATTCTCTTATGTGTTCTCTCATTCTCTCAACAAGCCACAATGTAGGACAGAAAACAGGAGAGGCTTTTTCACCTGTACGTTGTAAACTCGTGGAACAGCCTACCCGCCAAAGAGTAGGTAAGGTAAACGCCAAAACTCTATTGGGTTTTAAAATACAGATAGAAAAGATCATCCAGGCAAATGGGTAGGACCTTTGACAAGCCACCAGCTTCCTGTCCTCGTTGAGGCCACCAATATTAGTGACTCTCAAGTAAATTAAAGGTCGGCAAAGATCAGTAACCAAAGAAAATGGGAAGAGCAAGGTGGCGGGTAAGCGAGCGAGCGAGTGACGTCATCACAACAAAGGTTGCTATGCGACGTGTCCACGACTCGTGAAGTTCGCCTGTCTTAAAGACCTGTGTCCACAATACCCGCCAAATTGTCCCTCCCACAGTACTCTCAGGACACTTGTGGCAGTGTAAGTGTGTGGTGAGGCCACACCACTGAAGACATTGAGGATATACCACGAGGGAGAGACAAAACTGTGTTGAAGGTCACTGGCTCCACCTGACTTGTTCCTCGCACTCTCATCATCCTCCGTAAGTACTGGAGTACTTTCTGCTCCACCATTGTCTTACACCCCAACATGCAATTGTTGGGGTGTGGAAATAGGCCTATGGCATTGTTGGGGGTGTGGACATTGGCCTGTCGAATATGGTAATTTTATAATAACAATACAAAAATTCCCTGGGACTTTGTGGTGTTGCAAACCCACGACCAAGGCATTGCCAGCTGCATATTCTACCACTGTACCACCACGGACATCCTAAAAGTCTTACAATCAGATTTCTACTGATAACACAGGAAGTCTGTGATATCCTGATATCACAGGAAGTCCTGAAGCCAGTCCAAGTTTTATGTAAGACCCCCAAGCACTCAGGTGAAGGATAAAGTACTGTAGTTCAACACTGTATGCACAACTTCAGATACACAGAAAATCACACTAAGGTGATATACATCAATGAACACTCCACTGGGGCTGTGAGGTGATGCAAACATTGCAGGTTCGCATCGCCTCACAGCCCCAGTGAATTTTCTCATTGATGTATATCACGTTAGTGTGATTTTGTGTGTGTAAATAATAATAATAATATTTTATTATTTATTCAAAAGATTGTGTGTACAAAGAACATAAGAGTATTGTTCAATGAAGAGACAGGAGTTACATATACTAATGAAGCTACTATTATGCAAAGCATTTTGGGCAAAATTAATAATAATAAAAATTTTTTTTAATTAATGTTGTGACGGGGTAAAACACTTAATACTATTAGAGTAGTAAGCTAACAAAATGAGAATGTTCCAGGAAAATAAAAAATTAATACAAAGAAGGTGATACTTAAGGATGACAAGCACAGACATTATGGAGTCAGTAGTTCTAGCAACAGTACAATAGTTTATTTACATTAATTACAGAATGGAAATACAAGTTGTAATTTAGAAAAGCAACTGAACTATTCCTCATAACATTTTTTTGGAACATATTAGAATATAGAGTAACATACTATAATTTAAGGTTAATGGGGCCAACACTGACAATTAACCAAGATCATAAAGGACACAAGTAAACACTTTATCAAAGAAATGCATGAAATTAAATGACATTAAATGTAGACAGTAAATATAGAAATTAAATGAGTAATACAGTGTGTCCTCGCTTGAATGAACTATATGGGGCATAGCCGATTTATTCCAGTGTGGAATTCGTTCCATCCGTTTGGCCCCAGCAACCCCCTTCCCCCCAAAAAAATACAATCACATTAATGCATATATCAGTACACATTTGCCTTATGAAAAATTTAAGTAACGAAGAATTTATATTGCAATGAAATAAATTGATATGGCACGTTGCAGTACTGTACTTACCTTACCAGTTGAGTTGTAATTACCTAAGTGTAGTTACCTAAGTGTAGTTACAAGATGAGAGCTATGCTCGTGGTGTCCCATCTCCCCAGCACTCTTTGTCATATAACGCTTTGAAATTACTGATGGTTTTGGCCTCCACCACCTCACCTAATTTATTCCAACTGTCTACCACTCTGTTTACAAAAGTGAATTTTCTTATATTTCTCTGGCAGCTTTGTTTCGTTAGTTTAAATCTATGACCTCTTGTTCTTGAAGTTCCGGGTCTCAGGAATTCTTCCCTATCAATTTTATCGATTCCTGTTACTATTTTGTACTTAGTGATCATATCGCTTCTTTTTCTTCTATCTTCTAGTTTTTCATATTTAATGCCTCTAACCTCTCCTCATAGCTCTTGTCCGGTCCGTCTAATTACCACAAGCTACCACAAGCTACCACAAGCTACACAAGCTTCACAAAGCTTCCTGGCAATACATTAGTAATGAATAAATATGATATATTTACTCATTATAATGTTGGTGCTGAATGTAAAACATGAAAAAACATAATTTTAATCTGAAAAAGTATCTTTTTATAAAGAAATTAGACAAAAATAAAGAGCTGGTGACGCCAAATCAAGTCGACAATCCAAGCGTCGGTTAGGTTCGGTTAAGTTAGGTTAGGTTAGGTTTGGTTTGGTTGGTTTGGTTGGTTAAGTTAGGTTAGGTTAGATCAGCCTAACCTATCATATTATTCATTACTAACGTATTGCCAGGAAGCTTTGTGAAGCTTGTATAGCTTATGGTAATTAGACGGACCCTCTTGTCCTTTACTTCTGGGAGCCACTTAGTGGCATGTCTTTGCACCTTTTCCAGTTTGTTGATGTGCTTCTTAAGATATGGACACCATACAACTGCCTCATATTCCAGCTTGGTCTTACAAAAGTCATGAACAAATTCTTTAGTATTTCACCATCCATGTATTAAAAGCAATTCTAATTAGAAAAGTGTAGCATAGGCACCTTGCACAATG
>WNGS01136260.1:0-23119 GCA_020271785.1 Procambarus virginalis
TCAGTGATAAGTTTAACATGTCAATACATGTAAAAAATGGCAAATATACCTCAGGTTGCTGCATTTGATCCTGACTGCGACCAGGATCCATGCATGGAAAGATGCAAAAAATAGGGGGAGTACTGTCGGAGGCCAACCCAATACACTAGGGCCCGACACCCCACGACCACCCCCAAAACAGAAGCCACCCGCATGGAGCGAGTTCCATTACGTATGCAAATATACCTCAGTTTTGATCCTGACTGGACCAGGATACATGGATCAAATGCCCTCCATGACCCAGATCCCCCAAATTTACTGACTAGTATTTCACACAAGGCAACAATCACCCATCAAGTACAGCAACCCCATCTTGCAATAAATAAATACGGCAAGTACTCTAATTGCCAAGTATTAGAACACTCCACAACACTTACTTACTGTTGCAAAATGACCAACAGTGTCCTTTATGACTACTTAGTCCACATAGGTCACACATTGCAGAGTCACCACGTAGTAAGATAACACAGAATAACACTGGGCACCGTGACCACTCACGACCGACAATATTATAGTAGTATATATAGTATATATACATATATCACTAGTATGTAGTATAAATGATATATAATATATATACATCTATCGCACTATACCTAGTAGGCTATTCTAGTATACATGATATATTATAAGTACCATGATATACTATAATATACTATACTATGTGATATATATATAATATACTACGTTATGTATATTTACTATGATACGATATATATTATACCTAGTATATATATACTATAGTATCTATATATATACTTCTCGTATATATTGTGGTGCAGCTGGATCACCGCGTGACCGACCAATATATACTATATATATATACTGATATAGTATATATATATATTGGTGTTAAGCACTTAATATATGATTTATTATAGAATTTCCTTCACAAGGGCCTCGGATGCTGATAAGGAGGAGAGGGATCAAGGCAGGATTCATTATAGTATACTATTATATATATAACTATATATATAGTATATATACTATAATATATATATATATATATATATATATATCCCTCCTGTATCCCCGGTCCTCTGCTTGATCGCAGGCAAGCCAGTCGACGGACCCTTGGTGGAATGGAAGCTATTTCGTGACCTGCCCACCCTTACATCAGCTGCAGAGTGGTAGGTGGGTAGCATTGGACTGCCCCAAGTTCTACAGCGACTGTGCCGACAGAGTGGGGCCTGTGCTCGTCCGGCAGGGCCCCATCACACGCAACCACCAATCCGCGAAGAAGGAGGCCCACAGCGCAATCCAGCTGGGATGGGCCCCATTGTAGACAAAGTCGGTGCAGAGTGCCTGGATGCTGAATCAACACAACACGACATTGCTCCGGCCTCACTGCTGTGCAAGCTCCCCATGCCGGGGAGTTCCTGTTAGCAACCCCACTGGCGGCAACTGGGACGCGTCCTCACACTACACCGCCATCCACGAATTGCTGTCTGGCCCCTCCCGGTCCCCTTGCCTGCCCCCAATCCAACCCAGATATAGGTGTATTTGCGGTGAGGTGGGACTCCGATGGGTACGGCCACACTGGCCTACTCTGCCAAAGCACTGGAGGACTCGCAATCTCGCGACGGCACAGTGAAGTTACCGACAGCATCAAGAGGAGCCCTCACCACAGCTGGATGCAAAGCTGAGAGAGAGCCTCGTTACCTAACCCCCCGTAACTCTGATGCTCTTATATGGTACTACAGCCTGATGGTATCACAGTGAACCCTGGAAGAATGGCAAGCAGTTGCTATGGGACGTACCACGTGCGTAGCAACCCTGGCTAACACTTACATTGAAGCTCAGTGAGTTGCGACAACCGGTGGGCGCTTGCCACCCACAGTGGAAGCAGGCCAAATCCCGTAAGTATATGCGAACGGAATCACCACTACAATTTTGTCCCCATTGCTTCGAGCACACTCGCGCGCTGGGGGTATAAAGTGCTACCAGGCTTTTTGAAGGGACAGCTGTGGTTCTAGTGCTCAGTTGAAACAAAGAACAAGGGACCCCTAGAGCGTGCGGAGCCTTTGCTTTTGTTCCAGCGCCTCAGCGTGGGCATACAGAAGCGGGGAAAGCCGCACTGCATCCAGGGTTCCTGCCCAACATCTGAGGAGCTGGAGGAAGGAGGGGGAACTCGACCAAACTTATGTTAACCATCTTTGTAACCTATTTGTAACTCCTTTTTTTGTAACCAAGTTTCAAATAAGACAAATATATATGTGGACATACACAAAGACTGGGATGGTGGGTAGGAGAACGAAAGTATTCTGTTCCAGTGAGACACCACAGGTCTCCTCGAATACGTTGTAATTTCTTCTTGCCGAGGCATATGGGGGTCCCCCGCACCTGGCACCAGAGCTTGGACCCTCACAAACTTTCTATATATAGTATGAAGTATATATAGATATGATATATATATCTATATATATACCTATATATATACTTACGTATATATATATATATATATATACTATAATGTCGTACTAAGAGCCACGAAACGGACATTGTCAGCTACTATGCAAGGCACCGATTTGCCTAATAGGCCAAGTCTTTATGAATTAATTGTTTTTACGACTACCTAACCTAACTAACCTATACCTAACGAGCACATTTTCGGCTACCCCTACCTTAACCTAACCTATAAAGATAGGCAAGGTTAGGTAGGGTTAGGGGTTTGGTTAGGTTTCGGTCATGTAACTACGTTAGTTTTAACTCCGATAAAAAAAATTGACCCTCATACATAATGAAATGGGTAACTTTAACATTTCATAAGAGAAAAAGTGAGAGAAAGTATATTTATTCATGAAAACTTGGCTAATAGGACAAATCGGGGCCTTGCATAGTAGTGCCCAAAAAGTGAGTTTTCGTTGTGCTATGACATAGGTACGAGATCCAAGTATATATTAGGGGTACCTAGATAATATATATATATGATATAAATATATATATATATATAGACTATCTATATATATATACTGTAGAAATATTATAATACGTGATATCAGATTGTACGTATATTATATATAGCATATATATCATTAACTATATATTATATATATATATAGTACTATATATATTATATATATAATAGACTATATATATATATTTGGTAGCGTCTGCCCTAGGACATATGTTATTAAATATGACCGAAAAGTAAGACTAATAATTCAAACACGATTGTTCGCATTTCTCCTCAGTTTGTTTTACTGATGACGGATAAATGAAATATCAATGTCTCCAAAATATTCCCCATTTCCTTTATGTATTCTAGTCCTGACGCGGACCCCCTTCGAACGCGTTCGTAATAACATAATACATTTTCAAAGACTTTAGTTTTCAAACACACAACTATAACTGAACGCACTGAAAGGCACTAACGAGTTCTTACTGCCCTATGCATTATTAAACAGCATTTCCAGCTCTTCATCTTGCATACACCCGCGTAGTTAGGGAGGTGAGGTATGTCTACAGACAGTTTTAATGCGAAGGCTGGAAACAGACACTTACAAGCAAAGGAACAGAAAGCATCGAAACACTGGGATATTAACTTGGATATTTAGTGGGGAAATGGAAGGGTATGAATGGACAAGCTACTGCCGGAACGGGCCTTAATTGGCCCGGATTTCTTGATGCTTCTAGGTATGCTATCAGTAGACTTGCTGTACTATATATCGTTTATATAATCTAGCTATATATCTTCCTATCAGAGGACCCCGGCCCTCTCCACTATAGAACGCATCAAGAAATATGGACGATCGAAGAAGGCTGAGGGGGGGGGAACGTCAGGAACTGATTGTGGCAGGAAGGATGGTAATAAAGAGTTTGTGGATCCTTGCTGCGGCGGAGAAAGGAATTGGCAAGAAGATCAGGGAAAGAGAAGGGCCTCAAATAACAATTCATTTAAGGTATATTACACAAACAGGTAGAAGTCTAAGAAATGAATTAACGAACTTAAATGCTTCCTTGTCTGCACAGAAAAAAGAGATACTTATCGGCCTTACCGCAAACGTGGATGAACTGTCCTGATAATAGAGAATCTGACTTAGCCGAATATCACATAATCGCATTTAAACTAGTTCACACAGACAGATTATTGGACGAGGTGGTGGAGTAGCCCATATACGTTAGGGACGATTTGAAATGTAGCCTCAAAGAGGTGAATCAAAACTCGAGGCCACACACACAGAAAGTATTTGGATAGTATTAAACGAAAAGCAAATAATATTATATTGGGAGTTATATATAGGCCAACAAATTTATACAGAATGGAGGCAAAGCGTCTATGGGATGAACTATCTAGGGCATCTAGATCTAACAGTATTATTGTCATGGGTGGATCTTTGAATTGAGTGGATATAAACTGGGGTGCAAACGCAAACAGGTAATAGTGAAGCAGAAAGATTTCTCTAGAATTAATCTGGACGACTGCTTTCTTACTACTTGGTTCATCTTAAGGTAACCAACACCGGAAATAATATTTCTCTACGAGTTTAGTTGTCTAACTAACAGGGAACACAATATTAACACTGGACATCGAAATAGGGAGAGTGGTACTGCAGGACACCTGTATCACCACAGAAATCAGATTTTGGCATCGCGATGGAATGGACCTGATAGGAGCAATATCTGTAAAGTGCCAGAGTTCTCCGAAAAGCTGATTTTATAGCCTAAGAAAGTTTTTGGGGCAAATTCCGATTGGATAAGGTCTAGGTCGTATGGGGTGTGGGCTTGTCTTGGAGCGAGACTTGAACCCAGGGATAGGTGATATAAATGGGGGATTTCGATGTAGATTCAAAATTTAACTTATTTAAAATTTAACTTATTTAAAAATATGCTAAGTATAGCACAGGAACGTAGTATATTATACAAATTGAATAGATCGCTTACTAACCGGACCCGAAAGGGGATAATCACAGGAGTTTCTGAAGAATCTTATAGGGAAAAAGATAGCTTGGTACAAAATGATTAAAATTGGGGAGGTCACTTTCGAACAGGCATTCCTCTAACTAGTTAGAAATGTCTAAAAAGAGATAAGGAAAGCAAAAGAAACTACGAAGTTCAAATAGCAGGGCAACCAAATGCAAATCCTAAATGGTTCTTTTTTCAGGTATATCGAACTAAGGACTCAGGGAAAGGATAGGGTCCATGTAAAAACTGAGACAGGTCAAATAACAGATAGTGATTGAGAGAGATGAGTCGTATTTTTAATAGATATTTTGTCTCTGTATTTACTAAAGAGGAAGCTTCAATGCCTTCAGCCCAACAAGCTCTGAGTGTGGGTGGGGACGAGGAACAGGCGAGCGAGTCTTTTAGCAGTTTACCAGGGGAGGATGTTCTAACAATAGTAAACTCAACCAAACAAATTCCCCAGGGGTCCGGCATGCAGTGTTTGCCAGATTGCTGAAATAATGCAAAGAGTAGCTTTGTGACCAACTGTCAATCATCTTTAATAACTCAATAGAGTCAGGGCCGCGGCCAGAGTTCTGGAAAGTTTGACGTAATTGTGCTACCAGTGTTAACTGAGAAGGGAGATTAGATCACTTGCGTCTAACTATCGACCAATGTCCTTAACGTATGGCGATGAATGCGTTACCTCGAATCCTATATTACGCAAATAAAATTCGTCTTCATCTTGTAAAACATAAATTAATCATTGAATCGCAACATGGTTTCATAAATCGCCGTTCATGTTTAAAAAGTTGTGTATCTTTTTAGGTCTAGCATAGTTGAGGCATGGTTGGATCTGTGGTAAGGAGTGCGATGGTTGGCTACCCTTGAGCTTATCGCACACGCTTTCCGATACAGTGCCACATGAAACGGACTGATAAAAGATCGGGCTTCATGGTATTGGGGGTGCTATAGTAAGGTGGATTAGGGCATAGCTATACCAAGGAGGAAACAGAGAATTAGTATAAATGAGGTCAAGTCAGAGTGGGAAAATGTTGTAAGATGGAGTGCCTCAAGGCTCTTCCTGGGACCTCCTCTTTTTTGTCTTATACATATATGATAATGATTAGGATTCAGGTTTCGGTAGCAACATTTGCAAATTTGCCCGATGTGACGAAAATCGGTAGGGAAATTAATTCGGAGGTACCTGACTCACTATCACTTCAAGTCTTGATCCTCCTGATAGTGTTTTGAAATGGTCAACAGGACTGGCAGATGCAGTTTAATGCTCAAAAATGTAAAGTTCTGAGGACAGGTAATGATGATAGAGTTAAAAGATCCCGGCCTCACTTCGTGTTTGAGATGGCGGAGTCGGATCTGCGAAAGGGGAGGATCTGGGGCTATGGGAGTTATAACTGACTACAAGAATTTAAACAATACTGTGATCAATCGACTAAATAGTTCGTAATAAGGCAAATAGGACACTCGGATTTATTAGTCGCCAGCGTAAGTAACAAGACACCTGGTGACAGGTTCTCAAGCTCTATCTTGCCCTGGGTAGGCCCCATTTAGACTATGTAGTTCAGTTTGGTCGCCTTATTATAGAGTGGATATAAATCCACTTGAATGTGTCCAGCATACTGACGATGAAGTTAAGTTAAACCCAAATTAGAAATCTTTCATATGGAAAAAGATTACATAAGCTTAATTTGGTCATTCCAGTAGCAAAGTGCTACAGATTGTTAGGGGTGACATGACTGAGGTATACAAGTGGATGAATGCACATAAAAAAGGGGATATTAAAATGGTATTAAAAAGTATCAACACCAGTGACAGAACGCGAAACAGGGTATAAATTGGACCTACGAGAGTCTTAGATTGAGGAAAGGACTGTTTGGTGAAACTGGATTGTTCGGTAACGGGGTTGTTGTTTTGTGGAACCGGTTGCCGCGTAACGTTGTGGAGATGGGGTCCCTCAATTGTTTCACGCATGGGATTTTCGACATGTAGTAGGAGGTGGGAGTGGGTGGTTGTAAATAGAAGCTGCCATCTGTAATGGGGACCAGTAGGCCGTCTGCAGTTGCCATTGTGTCTTATGTTCTTATGTTCTTATATTTTGTACTACCTCATTTATTTTGGAACCATTTAGTGTTTCCTTGTCTTTTGAAACTCAGTTTCACTAATTAGTAGGATTTTCTTGCCTTTATCCTCCCACAGTGAGTACCAGGTACAAGATTTCCTCGCCCTTATTCATTTACCATCTTGAATTAACTTTAATTATTAACAATTCCACAGGATAGGTATCAGTTGCCACGTTTCCTGTTTCTGACTGACATTCACCATATTCTCACAGTATATTCGTGTCTCTTTTTATTTGCCATTTTCACCATGTTTCCGTACCAAGCTTTCAAGGCAGATCCAGAAAGTGAAATAGGGAACTTACGTCATGCTAAGAGGGTCGAATTGATAACTCTTGCACATGAGTATCACTTGGAAGTTCCCCCTGGAGCCAACAAATATGCCATACATAATATAATTTTGGATCACTTGCGGATGAAGGATTATAGATTCTGATACTCACGAACAATATACCATTTCAGATAAGCATGATTTGACGGCAATGAAACTCAAAATCGAGCTCAAAGCTCGAGAAGAGCAACAGCAAGCCGCCCTACAGCAACAACAGAAGCAGCTGCAATCAGAGAGCGTGAAGCTGCCTCAGAAGGAAAACCAGAGCGTGAAGCTGCTCTGGCGAAAGAAGCCCTACAACCTCAAGAGCGAGAGGCCGCACTGAAAAAGAAGAAGTGAACGTGAGTTGGCCTTATTCAAAGAGTGAAAAATACAACTGAAGTAAAACAACGACAACTCGAGATGCAACGTGAACACGACAAACGGCAGGCAGAAACAGCTTAGAATGTCGTAACAGAGAACTCACGATGGACGCTACACACCAAGCTCAACTCCAACAAGCTGCAGCTAGTCTTCCTCCAAGTTTCAATGTCTCCATGCAAGTAAGTTAATGCCCCCGTTCATAGAAACGGAGGTTGATGTTTTCTTCACTACTTTTGAGACCCTTGCTAATCAACTTAGTTGCCTAACGACCAATGGGCTACCCTTCTCCGAGTACATTTAACAGGTAGAGCAGCAGTCACACTCAGCACTTTGGCATCGGAAAACGACTACACCACCCTGAAGCAAGCTGTGTTGGACGCCTACCTTCTCTCCACCGAAAGCTATCGACGAAAGTTCCGTGACTACGTCAAGGCAAGTACCACCACCTTCTTAGAATTTGCTAACACCAAACGGAGATATTTCATGAAATGGCTGGAGGCAGCACATGTCTCTACTTTTCCAGAGCTTGTCAACCTCATACTGGTTGAAGAATTCTTGAGACGTGTACCTCCTCCTGTCCGCCTATACTTAGCAGACAAAGAAGAGACCGATTTGGTGAAATGCGCGAAGTCAGCTGACACTTACAGCCTCATCCACCGGCTGACACCAGAACCTACCAGTAAGAAGTCTTGGTACAGTTACGAGAAAGCGAGCCCAGATCAAGGTACCTCTCAACTGTACTGCAGGTATTGTCGACTCTATGGACATACCATAGAAAAATGTGGTAAGTCCCAATCTAAAGGTAACACAGAACCTACTAAGCCCAAACCTACTCACCCTAAGTCCGGTAAGCCTGTAATGAATGTTGGTGTTCATGCTAATGATCTCTCTCTCTTTAGCAAGCATCTATATCCAGGAACTATCTCTACCCACGGTTCAGATTCAGAGGGACGTTTTGGACTTAAGATCCTGCGGGACACAGCGGCTCTACAATCGATCGTCTTGAAATCAGCTGTGCCCAACGTCGCCTACACAGGAGAGACTGTGTTCATCACTGACCTTACTGCTACTACTCCTTATCCTCTTGCCAGAGTCCACCTAGATTGTCCCTTCGTGACCGGTGAAGTCCAAGTCGCCGTCAGGGAAAAGCCTTTTCCCATGCCTGGAGTGCAACTTCTCCTGGGCAACGACTTGGCAGAAGACCAACAACCGAACACCTGATCGTCAAGGACATATCCCAGGTGAGCAACTCTGTGTTGGATAACCCGATTTTTAAGCATGTTCCAGCAAAGGTTCAAGAGAGTGATGAAGGTTCTCCTCCTGTTATGGTGACCACCCGTGCTCAAGCTGCACGACCACAGCCAGCTGACTCTACTGCTACCGCTGTCCCTCAAGACCCTTCGAAACTACCCCCTAATCTGACCGCTTTGGAGTTCCGTAAGTTACAGAGAGATGATCTTACCTTGACACCATTATTCTTTCAGGCTGAACCCAATCCGACAGTGTTCCTGGGTTCTTTATGGAGAACGAATTACTCTATCGCAGGTATAGACCCAGTAAACTGAAGGACGAGGACGATTGGGCAAACGTTGAACAACTAGTGATTCCTACCAGCCTGCGGCCCACGATTCTACACCTGGCCCACGGAGCTTGTCACACTACGGGTTCAACAAGACTTACCATGGAATTCGACAAGACTACTACTGGCCAGGTATGGTTAACGACGTAAAGAAATTTGTTCAACAATGCCACGTGTGTCAGTTAGCCGGGAAACCGAACGTTTCATTCCCAGAGCACCACTGATACCCATCCAGGTGCCTGAGGAACCGTTCCACAGACTTATTATTGACTGTGTTGGTCCTTTGCCTCGGACCAGTGCAGGCAACGCCTATATCTTAACCATCCTGTGTCCTACCACCAGATTCCCGATAGCAGTTCCAGTGAAAAATATTACGGCTGCTACAGTGGTGAAGAATCTACTGAAAATCTTCACCCAGTATGGATTTCCGAGGGAGATTCAGAGCGACTGTGGCACCAACTTCACCAGTGATCTCTTCAAACGGACTCTGGAGGAGTTCAACATCAAACAGGTACTGTCCAGCCCCTATCATCCTGCTTCACAGGGTTCTCTCGAGCGTAGTCATCAAACCATCAAGGCACTCTTAAAAAGTTTTGTAATGAGACCTCAAAGGATTGGGATAGGCAAATTGATCTCATCATGTGTATTTTCAGAAGTCTTCCCAACGAGTCACTAGGAGTATCTCCTTATGAGATGCTCTACGGACGTAAGTGCCGTACACCTCTCAAGGCTTTCAAGGATTCTCTACGTGATGCCACCTTCAGTGAGCATCAGAATGTGCCCCAGTATCTTCAAAACCTCCGACACATTCTAGAGAGGGTCCATTCCTTTGCCAGCAACAACCTACAGAAAGCCCAGGAGAGGATGAAGACTCGTTACGACCAGCACTGTAAAGTAAGGAAGTTTAAACCAGGAGACTTAGTTCTTGCCTATTTCCCTATCCCAGGTTCTCCTTTACAGAACAGGTTCTCAGGACCCTACCGTGTTAAGGAGTGCCGGAACAACTTCAACTACGTTCTCGAGACCCCCGATAGGCGGCGGAAGACCCAGCTGTGCCACATCAATCTACTCAAGCCCTACCATGGGGTTCCTCCCACTGTGTTAACCAATTTCACCTCATTTACAGGTCCATACAGCCACAGTGAGACCTTCCCTGCTTCTCCTTCCGAAAGCACTGACACTGAGACAGCGCTTTCTAATTCGGAAATCCTTACTGACCTTCACAATCATTTTCAGGACGATAATAGTGCTTCACTCATCAAACTCATCAGAGAACATCAGGAGTTGTTTCGAGATGATCCCCAAGAGTGTACTGTGACTCGGCACGACATCCAACTGCTACCTGACACCCAGCCGATTCGCCAACCGTTCTACCGAATCAGCCCTAGCAAAACGGAAGTCATGCGGGCTGAGGTACAGTATCTCTTGGACCATGGACTGGCTACCCCCTGTGAGTCCCCCTGGGCCTCACCATGCATCCTGGTACCCAAACCTCACGGCAAAATCCGTCTGTGCACGGATTATAGGAAGTTGAACCAGGTCACAGTGAAGGACGCCTACCCAATACCCAGGATAGACGACATATTGGATGCCATTGGTAATGCCCGCTACCTGTCTCAGGTAGACTTACTCAAGGGCTACTACCAGGTGAGTTTAACGGAGCGAGCTAAGGTACTGTCCGCCTTTATAACCCCGTTCGGTCTTTTCAGGTACAATCGCCTTCCCTTTGGACTCTGCAATGCCCCAGCCACCTTTCAGAGAGCTGTCAACCGTGTCATCCAGGGCTTGGACAACACCTACGCCTATTTGGATGACATCGTGGTAGCATCCAACACCTGGAGCGATCACCTGCTCCAGCTACAACGATTGTTCTACAAGCTCCTGAAAGCCGGCCTCACCATCAATCTGGGCAAGTCCACCTTCGCGAAAGGTAAAGTGCGGTACCTGGGTCATGTTATAGGGAGTGGCAGCCTGGCTCCACTAAATATCCACATTCAAGCAATCCAACAGTATCCACAGCCTACTACCAGGAAGCAGCTCCTGCGCTTCCTTGGTCTTGCTTCCTATTACCGTAGGTTTGTGAAGAATTTTAGCACTGTTGCAACCCCATTAATCACCTTAACCAGTCCCAAGCAACGGTATAATTGGACCAGAGAGCAAACCGTTGTCTTCGAACAACTCAAATTCCTCCTCTGTTCTAATCCTATTCTCGCCTCACCAGATATCAAGAAGCCTTTCATCCTCCATGTCGACGCCAGTGGTACCGGCATCGGAAGTGTCTTAATGCAGCAGCGAGGCGAGGAGGTTCTACCTGTCAGCTACTACAGTTGCAAGTTGAAGCCTCATCAGAAAAACTACAGGACTATAGAGAAGGAACTCCTCTCCATCGTCCTGAGCTTACAACACTTTGCACCATATCTGCACGGTGCTAGGTCCACTACCATCTATTCGGACCACAACCCTCTGAGATTCCTACATCAAGCCCAATTTAATAACCAACGTCTGCTGCGATGGGCTTTATATCTTCAAGGCTTCAATTTAAAGATCTGCTACATCAAGGGGCCTGATAACATCATTGCTGACGCCCTCTCCAGAGTGCATGAGGTAGAGGCAGCTCCACCTCCCACTCTACCTCCCGTGAACGTGACTCAACCGGAACAGCAGGCTTCGGGGGAGAGTTGTGACGATAATCTCTTATCAGAGATTTAGCCTGCTATTTCCTTACTTCATCACGTTCTCAGCAATATGCAAGATACATTTTATAGTGGCTTAACGTATATATCAAGACAGCCACACGCACCTGCAACTCCCTCCTCCCCTCCTCTCCAGCACCTGCTGCACACCTGGTCGACCTGCCAACTGCTGCTCCCAGCCAAACTAGCGACTTGCGGCCGTCCTGCATTCTTATTGGCCGCCAACCAACACACCACTCCCGCTCCACGCCAATCACATTTCTCGCCAGTCATTGTTGGAGTCCCTTGCAGCTCTGCCAGCCAGAATATATCTTGTGCTCCTGCTATGAACACCTAATTTGACCCACCTCGTGTGATCAAATAAGAGGTTTATAGCTAGCGCATATATTCCCAGCACCATTTATCTTTGTTAAAGTAACCAGTTCCCCCCTTTTCAATTAGTTATATAAATATTTTTATGTGTTTTACATTTACATTATTTTAAATGCCAAGGAATTCTCTTTATTCTAATTTGTTTTCTATATTAAGTAAAGTGCATTTTTTTATATTTTGTGTTTTCGTGTATCTTACCTTACCACAGATTATCAGACAAGCAGTCACACTTTTTTTTTCTTCTTTTTTTATAACTTAAATGTATGTGGCCCAGCATTCACATCTGCTATTTGGAAGACTGCCGACCACCATTTCCAACACGTTACCGTCACAATATGTATATATATGTATATATTGTGACAATAATCTCTTCCCAGAGATTGAGCCTGCTATTTCCTTCCTTCATCCCATTCTCTACAATATGCAAGATACATTTTATAGTGGCTTAACGTATATATCAAGACAGCCACATGCACCTGCAACTCCCTCCTTCCCCCCACTTCTGCACACCTGGTTGACCTGCCAACTGCTGCTCCCAGCCAAACTAGCGACTTGCGGCCGTCCTGCATTTTGATTGGCCGCTTACCAACACACCACTCCCGCTCTACGCCAATCACATTCCTCGCCAGTCATTGTTGGAGTCCCTTGCAGCTCTGCCAGCCAGAATATATCCTGCTGTGCTCCTGCTGTGAACACCTAATTTGACTCACCTCGTGTGATCAAATAGAGGTTTATAGCTAGCGCATATATTCCCAGCACTAATATTATTTTACTTGTCACTTTTCCTCCCTTTAACGTA
Source organism: Procambarus virginalis (assembly GCA_020271785.1). Taxonomy (NCBI): domain Eukaryota; kingdom Metazoa; phylum Arthropoda; class Malacostraca; order Decapoda; family Cambaridae; genus Procambarus; species Procambarus virginalis. The sequence continues at coordinate 13,199 of WNGS01136260.1, forward strand.
ATTCAGTTTTATGTTCAGTTATTTTTCCACTTGTTGTTCTACACCACTAAGCCAAGATTTTGTCTTTATTTCAATTTGTTTCTTAGTGTTATTAAAGAGCCTTGTTAATTATTGTGTTTTATGTCTCTTACCTTACCACAGATTATCAAACACGCAGTCATTCTTTTTTTTTCTTTTTTTTTACTTTTTTTTTATCTTATATGTGTCCCGGCCATAACATCTGCCAGTGGAAGACTGTCGACCACCATACTCCACTACTTTACCGTCACAATATATATATGTGTATATATATATATGTATATATATGTATATATATATATATGTATATATATATATGTATATATATATATGTATATATATATATAAACATATATATATATATATATATATATATATATATATATATATATATATATATATATATATATATATATATATATATATATATATATATTATTATAATATGACCAAAAAAGTAAGATCAATAATTCTAACACGAATTTTCTCAATATTTCTTATATTCTTTTTCACTGTTGATGGTAACTGAAAAATCAACTCTCCATAGTTCATTTTTATTTCTAGTCTGACGCAACACTTGAGCGCATTTCGTAAAACTTATTCCATTTTCAAGGACTTTAGTTTGCACACACACAACAACTATAACTGAACAGAGTTTAAACAGCTTTTCTTTTTTATACCTGCATTTGGGTGAAGTGACATGTTACAATGGTTTGGGATGAGGTGAAAACAAACTTTCAACACAACACAGAACACGAAACAATGGGTATAAGCTAAAGGGAAGAATAGATCTGTAAAGGCAGAAGGCCTATTGGCCCATGTTTCTTGATGCTTCTATATTGGAGTGGGTAGAATGTAATTGTGCGTTAATTGGCTGTTGATTGCTGGTGTTGACTTCTTAATGTGTAGTGCCTCGCAGATATCTAGCCGCCTGCTATCGTTGTATCTATCAATGATTTCCGTGTTTTTTGTTGACGACATTTTTACACAGGTACCTGATGTCAGACATCCGCAGGAGCTGAAGGAGGCGTTTGAGCAGAATTCTGTGTTGCGTTTCACTTACGAGATGGAAAAGGATGGGAAGCTGCCCTTTCTAGATGTGACAGTCATGGAAAGGAGCGGAGGTTTCCACACTGCAGTCTACACTAAGGAAACAAACATAGGAATGTGCCTAAATGCCAACAGTGACTGCCCAGACAGTTACAAGGGGAGTGTTGTTAAAGCTTATATCGACCGTGCTCTCAGCCACAGCTCAGAATGGAAGCAAGTCGACGAAGAACTCTGTAGGGTAAGGCAGGTCCTAGTCAACAACGACTTCTCCAATGGTTTCATTGAAGACATCATAAGAAGGAAAGTGAAACGCCATGCAACCTCTGAAGAGACAACTAATACAACACCTATACCCCCTATTAGACTACTTTACAGGAACTTCTTTTCCACAGCTCATAAAACGGAGGAAAGAGTCCTGAAAGATATTGTTAATAGAAATGTTATCCCTACAAACAAAAATCAGAAGATACAACTGACGATTTACTATAAAACCAAGAAAACGGCCAGCCTACTCATGAGAAACTCTCCAGACACGGAGCAGAACGCTCTAAAAGAGACCAACGTCGTCTATGCCTTCAAATGCCCTCTTGGGGACTGTAAGCCTCAAAAAACTCAGTATATAGGCAAGACAACAACATCTCTTTCCAGGCGTTTAACGATGCATAAGCAACAGGGCTCCATTAAGGAACATATAATCTCTTCCCACAACCAAACCATCACCAGAGAAATCTTAGCAAACAACACAGAAATCATTGATAGATACAGCGACAGCAGGCAGCTTGACATCTGCGAGGCACTACACATCAAGAAGTCAACACCAGCAATCAACAGCCAATTAACGCACAACTATATTCTACCCACTTCAAGACTCCGCTCCAATATAGAAGCATCAAGAAATATGGGCCAATAGGCCTTCTGCAGTTACAAATCTATACCCATTGTTCCGTGTTCTGTGTTTTGTTGAAAGTTTGTTTTTCACCCCACTATTGTATTACATCACCTCACCCAAATGCAGGTATAAGAGCCAATGCTGTTCAGTCATAAGTTGTGTGTGGATAAACTAAAGGCTCTGAAAATGTAATAAGTTTTACGAAACGCGCTCAAGTGTCGCGTCAGACAAGAAATAAAAATGAATTTTGGAGAATTGATTTTTCATTTACCGTCAACAGTAAAAAGAAACATTAGGAAGATCGAGAAAATTCGTGTTAGGATTATTAATCTTACTTTTTCGGTCATATTTAATAATATATATATATATATTTTTTTATATATATAATAGAAGGGAGTACCACCTCTGGCTGGACGAAGGGGGACCCATAGCCTCGGAGGAAACCACGCATAACGCATTAGAGGGAATGTTTAGATCCCCTCCAATACAGTTTCTGTCTGCTTTTCTCCTACCACCCCCTTCCTTTTTTGTGCTTTATTATATATTTGATGGTTACAAGATATGCAATAAGTTGATACAAAATTGAATACAAAAAGGTGCTTAAAGGTTATGGATCTCTTGAAAAACACGACAATGGGAAACATTGATGAATATCACAGACAGGTTCGATCATTGTTACAAGTCAAACACTTCTTCGAATTCCTCTGAAGTTGGACTAGTGCCCAAGACGCAACAGGCATTTCCCCTCTGAATCGCAACACTGAGGCGCTGGAACAAGAAACTTTTTGCTCTCTGATCTTTTGTAGCGCTAATCAATTTCTCTCCCAATTCCTTTAGGAACTTCAATGCACATTTTCCCCACGAACCAAGGGTCTCCGAGCCGATTGGAACAAAGCTGTAGCAGTGTGCCAGACCTCTGTATTTAATAATTTTCTGAGATTCCCTGAAAGAGGCAGAACCACCGCTTTCACGTGTGCTGTAGTGGAGGTAGGTACTGGCCAGTGTGGCAGCGCACATGTAGTCCCACACCACTTGCTTACCATCCTTCCAAGGAAGCAAGGTGACCCCATCTGGGCGCTTCTGAGGTTCGTTAGGTCTGGATAAGTGTGGTTCTCTTTGTGCCGGGCAGCGGGCTGTGGCGAGGCTCCTTTTGATGATGTCGTTGACTTTTTCATGTCTTGCAATCTTACCCTGTGATTTACGACATACCAGACCATGACGACCATATTGGTCTGCCATCGCACTTCCGCAGCTGCACCTATGTTCGGTGAGGATGGGGGCGGCAAGGCGAAGGGCAACTCCAATGCGGAGAGCGTCATGACTGAGGCGAGTTCCCAGGGCTGCATTGGGCACAGCAAATAAAAAATCCCCGGCGTGGGGTGCTGTTACCGCTAGGAGGCGGGCTTATATTCTCAGAGTTTGCAGAATCAATGTTCTCAGAGTTTGCAGAATCTGCAAAGAGAATCAGAGGCCTGAGGCTGTTCAACGCACTTCCACTTCACGTAAGGGGCATAACTGGCCAACCCCCTCACAGTGTTCAAAAGAGAACTTGACAAATACCTCCAAAGGATACATGATCAACCAGACAGTGACTCATACGTCAGGCTGCAAGCAGCCACGTCCAACAGCCTTGTTGACCAGTCCAGTAATGAGGAGACCTGGTCGACGATTGGGACGCGAGGTCGCTAAGTCCCGGAATCACCTCAAGGTAATCGTTCGGTGACTAAGTAAGTCAACCATCAAAACTGTATTTGTTTCTGGTGTGGTGCTCATGGGTTCTGTTACAGCCTTCAATGAAGCTTTTGAGTTCAGGATTGGCATTACAGTTCAGCGTTTTATATATGTATGATACACATGAGAGAATGTGCAGTGACTTAATATCTAACATATTCAGAGATTTGAGTAGGGGTACCGAGTGATGTCTGGGGCCAGAGTTGGATATTTGCCTAATAGCAGCTTTGTGTTGAGTAATTAGAGGACGTAAATGATTTTGAGTAGTAGAACCCCAAGCACAAATACCATAGTTGAGATATGGATAGATGAGGGAGTAATAGAGAGTCACCAGGGCAGGTCGGGGTACATAATATCTGATCTTAGAAAGAATGCCAACAGTTTTTGAAACTTTTTTTGATATATTTAGAATGTGTCCCTGGAAATTCAGCTTGTGGTCAATGAGAACGCCAAGGAACTTGCCATCTAATTTGTTACAAATTTGGGTATTGTTTATTTTGAGATTTATTTGATTAGATGATTTATTGCCAAACAGAATATAGAAAGTTTTGTCAATGTTAAGGGTGAGTTTGTTGGCAGTTAGCCAAAGATGGACTTTATTTAGCTCAGTATTTACTGTGGCATTTAGAGCAAGGGGGTCAGGACTGGAGTAAATGAAGGTTGTGTCGTCAGCAAATAGAATTGGTTTGAGGTGTTGGGAGGCATTTGGAAGGTCATTAATGTAGATGAGAAAGAGGAAAGGGCCAAGTATGCTGCCCTGAGGAACACCAATGTTGATTGGTAGGGTGGGAGAAATTGAATTATTCACAGAAACATACTGGATCCTGTCAGTAAGGTAAGATTTGAGGTATTGCAGTGTGTCCTCTAACTCCATAATGATGTAATTTAAGAAGAAGGTTTTGGTGGTTGACAGTGTCAAAAGCCTTACGCAGGTCCACAAATAACCCAACAGAGAACTCATTTTTATCAAGAGCTGCATGAATCAAGTTAATCATACTAATAAGTGCATCGTTAGTGCTATTTTTGGGTCTGAAGCCATATTGACAAGAGCTAAGTATATTGTGTTTGGCCAGATAAGAGTAAAACTGCTTGTAGATTAGTTTTTCCAGTATTTTTGACAAGTTAGGCAGGATTGATATAGGTCTGTAGTTGTTAATATCTGTCTTCTTCTTCTTCGTTAACATCATAATTCTTCACGCTGTGAACTGGCTGCTGTGTTGGCGGTGCTGAAAACTCTTCAAACAACAACAACTGCTGACAAGTGCTGTGCCAACTGCTGACAACTGCTAACAACTGCTGAAAACTGCTGTGCTGCTGTAAGTAGGAACAACACATGTACACAAAGGCTAGGTAAGAAGTCAGTTGCTGCTGTATTGTGCACTGTTGTGAACTTTTGCATTAAAATGCTTGTGTGCTTTGCAAGATTAAAGTAATTACAGTGAATTCTTAACTAACATATACAATGCAGTAAATGTTTAGTATTCTGATGGACATTTAAGTGATAAGTTTACATTTATACAGTAAGAAATGGCAAATATACCTCAGTTTCCTGCATTTGATCCTGACTGTGACCAGGATCAAATGCAGGACATGGATCAAATGCAGGACAACACTCGGGACATGAACCCTCAAGAACATGGCCCCACAATGATTTACTGAACTGCAATCACATACAATAAATGTTTACCAGTCTCCGTGGTGTAGTGGTAAGACACTCGCCTGGCGTTCCGCGAGCGCTATGTCATGGGTTCGTATCCTGGCCGGGGAGGATTTACACGCCGCAATTCCTTAACTGTAGCCTCTGTTTGACGCAACAGTAAAATGTGTACTTGGATGAAAAAACAATTCTTCGCGGCAGGGGATCGTCTTCCAGGGACCTGCCCGAAACGCTACGCGTACTAGTGGCTGTACAAGAATGTAACAACTCTTGTATATATCTCAAAAAAAAAAAAAAAAAAAAAAAATATGATTGTTCAACACAAGCAACAATCACAATCAATAACAACCCCTTTGCAATAATACATGCGTCAAGTACTCTAATTTCCAAGTATTAGAACACTCCACAACACTTACTTACTGTTGCAAATGACCCCAGTGCTTTAATTACTACTTAGAACATAGGTCCACACATTGCAATCACCACAGTAAATAACACAATAACACTGGGCACCGTGACACTACGATCATATATATATATATATATATATATATATATATATATATATATATATATATATATATATATATATATGAATGAAAACTCACACCCCAGAAGTGACTCGAACCCATACTCCCAGGAGCAACGCAACTGGTATGTACAAGACGCCTTAAACCACTTGACCATCACGACCAGACAAAATGAGATGATAGCCGAAGCTATTTGAACCACCTCACCGCTGGCACTCGGATGGTTATCTTGGGCATAGCATTTTACCAAATCACCTCATTCTTTGGGGCACACGTGAGGAACACAAATGCGAACAAGCCTGAATGGTCCCCAGGACTATATGCGAATGAAAACTCACACCCCAGAAGTGACTCGAACCCATACTCCCAGGAGCAACGCAACTGGTATGTACAAGACGCCTTAAACCACTTGACCATCACGACCAGACAAAATGAGATGATAGCCGAAGCTATTTGAACCACCTCACCGCTGGCACTCGGATGGTTATCTTGGGCATAGCATTTTACCAAATCACCTCATTCTTTGGGGCACACGTGAGGAACACAAATGCGAACAAGCCTGAATGGTCCCCAGGACTATATGCGAATGAAAACTCACACCCCAGAAGTGACTCGAACCCATACTCCCAGGAGCAACGCAACTGGTATGTACAAGACGCCTTAAACCACTTGACCATCACGACCAGACAAAATGAGATGATAGCCGAAGCTATTTGAACCACCTCACCGCTGGCACTCGGATGGTTATCTTGGGCATAGCATTTTACCAAATCACCTCATTCTTTGGGGCACACGTGAGGAACACAAATGCGAACAAGCCTGAATGGTCCCCAGGACTATATGCGAATGAAAACTCACACCCCAGAAGTGACTCGAACCCATACTCCCAGGAGCAACGCAACTGGTATGTACAAGACGCCTTAAACCACTTGACCATCACGACCGGACAAATGAGATGATAGCCGAAGCTATTTGAACCACCTCACCGCTGGCACTCGGATGGTTATCTTGGGCATAGCATTTTACCAAATCACCTCATTCTTTGGGGCACACGTGAGGAACACAAATGCGAACAAGCCTGAATGGTCCCCAGGACTATATGCGAATGAAAACTCACACCCCAGAAGTGACTCGAACCCATACTCCCAGGAGCAACGCAACTGGTATGTACAAGACGCCTTAAACCACTTGACCATCACGACCGGACAAAATGAGATGATAGCCGAAGCTATTTGAACCACCTCACCGCCGGCACTCGGATGGTTATCTTGGGCATAGCATTTTACCAAATCACCTCATTCTTTGGGGCACACGTGAGGAACACAAATGCGAACAAGCCTGAATGGTCCCCAGGACTATATGCGAATGAAAACTCACACCCCAGAAGTGACTCGAACCCATACTCCCAGGAGCAACGCAACTGGTATGTACAAGACGCCTTAAACCACTTGACCATCACGACCGGACAAAATGAGGTGATAGCCGAAGCTATTTGAACCACCTCACCGCCGGCACTCGGATGGTTATCTTGGGCATAGCATTTTACCAAATCACCTCATTCTTTGGGGCACACGTGAGGAACACAAATGCGAACAAGCCTGAATGGTCCCCAGGACTATATGCGAATGAAAACTCACACCCCAGAAGTGACTCGAACCCATACTCCCAGGAGCAACGCAACTGGTATGTACAAGACGCCTTAAACCACTTGACCATCACGACCGGACAAAATGAGGTGATAGCCGAAGCTATTTGAACCACCTCACCGCCGGCACTCGGATGGTTATCTTGGGCATAGCATTTTACCAAATCACCTCATTCTTTGGGGCACACGTGAGGAACACAAATGCGAACAAGCCTGAATGGTCCCCAGGACTATATGCGAATGAAAACTCACACCCCAGAAGTGACTCGAACCCATACTCCCAGGAGCAACGCAACTGGTATGTACAAGACGCCTTAAACCACTTGACCATCACGACCAGACAAAATGAGATGATAGCCGAAGCTATTTGAACCACCTCACCGCCGGCACTCGGATGGTTATCTTGGGCATAGCATTTTACCAAATCACCTCATTCTTTGGGGCACACGTGAGGAACACAAATGCGAACAAGCCTGAATGGTCCCCAGGACTATATGCGAATGAAAACTCACACCCCAGAAGTGACTCGAACCCATACTCCCAGGAGCAACGCAACTGGTATGTACAAGACGCCTTAAACCACTTGACCATCACGACCAGACAAAATGAGATGATAGCCGAAGCTATTTGAACCACCTCACCGCTGGCACTCGGATGGTTATCTTGGGCATAGCATTTTACCAAATCACCTCATTCTTTGGGGCACACGTGAGGAACACAAATGCGAACAAGCTGGCACCATTCAGGCTTGTTCGCATTTGTGTTCCTCACGTGTGCCCCAAAGAATGAGGTGATTTGGTAAAATGCTATGCCCAAGATAACCATCCGAGTGCCAGCGGTGAGGTGGTTCAAATAGCTTCGGCTATCATCTCATTTTGTCTGGTCGTGATGGTCAAGTGGTTTAAGGCGTCTTGTACATACCAGTTGCGTTGCTCCTGGGAGTATGGGTTCGAGTCACTTCTGGGGTGTGAGTTTTCATTCGCATATAGTCCTAGGGACCATTCAGGCTTGTTCGCATTTGTGTTCCTCACGTGTGCCCCAAAGAATGAGGTGATTTGGTAAAATGCTATGCCCAAGATAACCATCCGAGTGCCAGCGGTGAGGTGGTTCAAATAGCTTCGGCTATCATCTCATTTTGTCTGGTCGTGATGGTCAAGTGGTTTAAGGCGTCTTGTACATACCAGTTGCGTTGCTCCTGGGAGTATGGGTTCGAGTCACTTCTGGGGTGTGAGTTTTCATTCGCATATAGTCCTGGGGACCATTCAGGCTTGTTCGCATTTGTGTTCCTCACGTGTGCCCCAAAGAATGAGGTGATTTGGTAAAATGCTATGCCCAAGATAACCATCCAAGTGCCAGCGGTGAGGTGGTTCAAATAGCTTCGGCTATCATCTCATTTTGTCTGGTCGTGATGGTCAAGTGGTTTAAGGCGTCTTGTACATACCAGTTGCGTTGCTCCTGGGAGTATGGGTTCGAGTCACTTCTGGGGTGTGAGTTTTCATTCGCATATAGTCCTGGGGACCATTCAGGCTTGTTCGCATTTGTGTTCCTCACGTGTGCCCCAAAGAATGAGGTGATTTGGTAAAATGCTATGCCCAAGATAACCATCCGAGTGCCAGCGGTGAGGTGGTTCAAATAGCTTCGGCTATCATCTCATTTTGTCTGGTCGTGAATGGTCCCCAGGACTATATGCGAATGAAAACTCACACCCCAGAAGTGACTCGAACCCATACTCCCAGGAGCAACGCAACTGGTATGTACAAGACGCCTTAAACCACTTGACCATCACGACCAGACAAAATGAGATGATAGCCGAAGCTATTTGAACCACCTCACCGCTGGCACTCGGATGGTTATCTTGGGCATAGCATTTTACCAAATCACCTCATTCTTGGGGCATACGTGAGGAACACAAATGCGAACAAGCTGGCACCATTCAGGCTTGTTCGCATTTGTGTTCCTCACGTGTGCCCCAAAGAATGAGGTGATTGGTAAATGCTATGCCCAAGATAACCATCCGAGTGCCAGCGGTGAGGTGGTTCAAATAGCTTCGGCTATCATCTCATTTTGTCTGGTCGTGATGGTCAAGTGGTTTAAGGCGTCTTGTACATACCAGTTGCGTTGCTCCTGGGAGTATGGGTTCGAGTCACTTCTGGGGTGTGAGTTTTCATTCGCATATAGTCCTGGGACCATCAGGCTTGTTCGCATTTGTGTTCCTCAGTGTGCCCCAAAGAATGAGGTGATTTGGTAAAATGCTATGCCCAGATAACCATCCGAGTGCCAGCGGTGAGGTGGTTCAAATAGCTTCGGCTATCATCTCATTTTGTCTGGTCGTGATGGTCAATGGGTTAAGGCGTCTTGTACATACCAGTTGCGTTGCTCCTGGGAGTATGGGTTCGAGTCA
>WNGS01136263.1:0-10247 GCA_020271785.1 Procambarus virginalis
TTGCATCTTCTGTCTGTGGTATCCTTGGGTAGAGCGATGTCATATCCATGGAAAAAAGGCGGGCCCCTCTCGGGACGGGGCCTTTAATTTCTGCAATTTTCTTGAGGAAACCCGTCGTATCTTTGATTCTTTCCGGTAGTAGACGTAGTAAGGAGTTCAGGAAGGCTGTGCAGATCCAGTCTACCGGCCTTGTTGGGGCCCGGCAGCCGCTTAGAACCGGTCTCCATTGCCACGTTCCTGTTGCTTCTTCTAGTGCTTTATGGACCTTTGGTAAAAGGTAGAGATGGGGAATGATGGATTCAAAGGTTAGGAAGACATCTCTCGCCCCTGCCTGCATGAGTCCTCCTCTCCCGTCCCCAGTCTTGTTCTCCAACAGCTTCAGGACTATCCTTTCACTCCTCGTCTGGGTGTTTCTAAGCGCCGCATCCTGGTTTAATAATGACTAGTGTGGTTATACCAGAGTGGTTATACCAGAGTGGTTATACCAGAGTGGTTATACCAGTGGATATACCAGAGTGGTATACTAGTGTGGTTATACCAGAGTGGGTATACCAGGGTGGTTATACCAGAGTGGTTATACCAGTGTGGTTATACCAGAGTGGTTATACCAGGGGGTTATACCAGTGGATATACCAGAGTGGTATACTAGTGTGGTTATACCAGAGTAGTTATACCAGAGTAGTTATACCAGAGTAGTTATACCAGAGTGGTTATACCAGGGTGGTTATACCAGTGTGGTTATACCAGAGTGGTTATACCAGAGTGGTTATACCAGAGTGGTTATACCAGGGTGGGTATACCAGAGTGGTTATACCAGGGTGGGTATACCAGTGTGGTTATACTAGAGTGGTTATACCAGTGTCGTTATACCAGTGTGGTTATACCAGAGTGGTTATACCAGAGTGGTTATACCAGGGTGGTTATACCAGTGTGGTTATACCAGAGTGGTTATACCAGTGTGGTTATACCAGAGTGGTTATACCAGAGTGGTTATACCAGTGTGGTTATACCAGTGTGGTTATACCAGTGTGGTTATACTAGTGTGGTTATACCAGAGTGGTTATACCAGTGTGGTTATACCAGGGTGGTCATACCAGAGTGGTTATACCAGAGTGGTTATACCAGGGTGGTTATACCAGTGTGGTTATACCAGTGTGGTTATACAAGGGTGGTTATACCAGTGTGGTTATACCAGTGTGGTTATACCAGAGTGGTTATACCAGGGTGGTTATACCAGTGTGGTTATACCAGTGTGGTTATACCAGTGTGGTTATACCAAAGTGGTTATACCAGAGTGGTTATACTAGTGTGGTTATACCAGTGTGGTTATACCAGAGTGGTTATACTAGTGAGGTTATACCAGAGTTGTTATACTAGTGTGGTTATACCAGAGTGGTTATACTAGTGTGGTTATACTAGTGTGGTTATACCAGTGTGGTTATACCAGAGTGGTTATACTAGTGTGGTTATACCAGAGTGGTTATACCAGAGTGGTTATACCAGGTGGTTATACCAGAGTGGTTATACCAGTGTGGTTATACCAGTGTGGTTATACCAGAGTGGTTATACTAGTGTGGTTATACTAGTGTGGTTATACTAGTGTGGTTATACCAGTGTGGTTATACCAGAGTGGTTATACCAGAGTGGTTATACCAGAGTGGTTATACCAGAGTGGTTATACCAGAGTGGTTATACTAGTGTGGTTATACCAGAGTGGTTATACCAGAGTGGTTATACCAGAGTGGTTATACCAGAGTGGTTATACCAGAGTGGTTATACTAGAGTGGTTATACTAGTGTGGTTATACTAGTGTGGTTATACTAGAGTGGTTATACCAGAGTGGTTATACCAGAGTGGTTATACCAGAGTGGTTATACCAGAGTGGTTATACTAGAGTGGTTATACTAGAGTGGTTATACTAGTGTGGTATACTAGTGTGGTTATACCAGTGTGGTTATACCAGAGTGGTTATACTAGAGTGGTTATACCAGTGTGGTTATACCAGTGTGGTTATACCAGAGTGGTTATACCAGAGTGGTTATACTAGAGTGGTTATACCAGAGTGGTTATACCAGTGTGGTTATACCAGAGTGGTTATACCAGAGTGGTTATACTAGTGTGGTTATACCAGAGTGGTTATACTAGTGTGGTTATACTAGTGTGGTTATACTAGTGTGGTTATACCAGAGTGGTTATACTAGAGTGGTTATACTAGAGTGGTTATACCAGAGTGGTTATACTAGTGTGGTTATACTAGTGTGGTTATACCAGAGTGGTTATACTAGTGTGGTTATACCAGAGTGGTTATACCAGAGTGGTTATACTAGAGTGGTTATACCAGAGTGGTTATACTAGAGTGGTTATACTAGAGTGGTTATACCAGAGTGGTTATACCAGAGTGGTTATACTAGAGTGGTTATACTAGAGTGGTTATACCAGAGTGGTTATACTAGAGTGGTTATACTAGAGTGGTTATACTAGTGTGGTTATACCAGTGTGGTTATACCAGAGTGGTTATACCAGAGTGGTTATACTAGAGTGGTTATACCAGAGTGGTTATACCAGTGTGGTTATACCAGAGTGGTTATACCAGAGTGGTTATACTAGAGTGGTTATACTAGAGTGGTTATACCAGAGTGGTTATACCAGAGTGGTTATACTAGAGTGGTTATACTAGAGTGGTTATACCAGAGTGGTTATACTAGAGTGGTTATACTAGAGTGGTTATACTAGTGTGGTTATACCAGTGTGGTTATACCAGAGTGGTTATACCAGAGTGGTTATACTAGAGTGGTTATACCAGAGTGGTTATACTAGAGTGGTTATACCAGAGTGGTTATACTAGAGTGGTTATACTAGAGTGGTTATACCAGAGTGGTTATACCAGAGTGGTTATACTAGAGTGGTTATACTAGAGTGGTTATACCAGAGTGGTTATACTAGAGTGGTTATACTAGAGTGGTTATACTAGTGTGGTTATACCAGTGTGGTTATACCAGAGTGGTTATACCAGAGTGGTTATACTAGAGTGGTTATACCAGAGTGGTTATACCAGTGTGGTTATACCAGAGTGGTTATACCAGAGTGGTTATACCAGAGTGGTTATACCAGAGTGGTTATACTAGAGTGGTTATACTAGAGTGGTTATACTAGTGTGGTTATACTAGTGTGGTTATACCAGTGTGGTTATACCAGAGTGGTTATACTAGAGTGGTTATACTAGTGTGGTTATACCAGTGTGGTTATACCAGAGTGGTTATACTAGAGTGGTTATACCAGAGTGGTTATACCAGAGTGGTTATACTAGTGTGGTTATACCAGAGTGGTTATACTAGTGTGGTTATACCAGAGTGGTTATACCAGAGTGGTTATACTAGTGGGTTATACCAGAGTGGTTATACCAGAGTGGTTATACTAGTGTTGTTATACCAGAGTGGTTATACCAGAGTGGTTATACCAGAGTGGTTATACCAGAGTGGTTATACCAGAGTAGTTATACTAGTGTGGTTATACTAGTGTGTTATACTAGTGTGGTTATACCAGAGTGGTTATACCAGAGTGGTTATACCAGAGTGGTTATACCAGAGTGGTTATACCAGGGTGGTTATACCAGGGTGGTTATACCAGAGTGGTTATACCAGAGTGGTTATACCAGAGTGGTTATACCAGGGTGGTTATACCAGTGTGGTTATACAAGGGTAGTTATACCAGAGTGGTTATACCAGGGTGGTTATACCAGAGTGGTTAAACCAGTGTGGTTATACCAGGGTGGTTATACCAGTGGTTATACCAGAGTGGTTATACCAGAGTGGTTATACCAGGGTGGTTATACCAGTGTGGTTATACCAGAGTGGTTATACCAGGGTGGTTATACCAGTGTGGTTATACCAGGGTGGTTATACCAGGGTGGTTATACCAGAGTGGTTATACCAGGGTGGTTATACCAGTGTGGTTATACCAGAGTGGTTATACCAGGGTGGTTATACCAGTGTGGTTATACCAGGGTGGTTATACCAGAGTGGTTATACCAGAGTGGTTATACCAGAGTGGTTATACCAGAGTGGTTATACCAGAGTGGTTATACCAGAGTGGTTATACCAGAGTGGTTATACCAGAGTGGTTATACCAGAGTGGTTATACCAGTGTGGTTATACTAGTGTGGTTTGTGATGATAATCTTCCCAGAGATTGAGCCTGCTCTTTCTTATTATCATCACGTTCTACACAATATTCAAGATACGTTTTACAGCAGCTTAAACGTATATCAAGACCAGCCACGCACCTGCATACTCCCCCCTCCCCCCATTCCTGCACACCTGGCCGCCGCGCCGACCCGCAACTGCTGCAGTCCCAGCCAAACTACCTGATGCCGGCCGTCCTGCATTCTCATTGGCCGTTCGAGAACACACCACTTCAGTCCTTCTCCAACCACGTTCCAAGCCAAGGCAACGTCGGGGTCGACTGGCAGCACCATCATCAGAATATCTTGTGCTCCTAAGCTACGAACACCTAGTTGACTCACCTCCCGCCAAACACACCGAAAGTACGACGTTGGTACAACGTTCGAACAAGTTTTAACACCTCCTAACCAGTTATAACAACCAATATAGCAAGTTGTAACAACGTTCTAATACGTCATAAACACGTTAAGCCAAGATGTAACAACTTTATTACAAGTTGTAACAAGCGGAAAATAGAGACAGTTTCGGTTTGTGTTTCCAGGGCTCGTGTGATCAAATAGAGGCTTATAGCTAGCGCATATATTCCCAGCACTATTTTTATATTGTATGTCATTTATCCTCCCGTTAACGTAATTCATTTCTGTATTCAGTTATTTTTTCACTTGTTGTCTTGCACATTTACTCAGCCAAGGAATTGCCTTTATTTCAATTTGTTTTTTTAGATTTATTTAATGTCATTGTTTATTATTGTGTTTTGTGTCTCTTACCTTACCACAGATTATCAAACAAGCAGTCACTTTTTTTTTTCCTTTTTTTTTACTTTTTGTTTCTGTATATGTGGCCTGGCTTTGACATCTGCCAGTGGAAGACTGCCGAACACCATACTCCACTACTTTACCGTCACAGGTTATACCAGAGTGGTTATACCAAAGTGGTTATACCAGAGTAGTTATACTAGTGTGGTTATACCAAAGTGGTTATACCAGAGTAGTTATACTAGTGTGGTTATACTAAAGTGGTTATACCAGAGTAGTTATACCAGAGTGGTTATACCAGGGTAGTTATACCAGATTGGTTATACCAGAGTGGTTATACTAGTGTGGTTATACCAGAGTGGTTATACCAGTGTGGTTATACCAGTGCGGTTATACCAGTGCGGTTATACCAGAGTGGTTATACTAGTGTGGTTATACCAGAGTGGTTATACCAGAGTGGTTATACCAGTGTAGTTATACCAGAGTGGTTATACCAGTGTGGTTATACCAGGGTGGTTATACCACAGTGGTTATACCAGAGTGGTTATACCAGAGTGGTTATACTAGGGTTGTTATACCAGAGTGGTTATACTAGTGTGGTTATACCAGAGTGGTTATACCAGAGTGGTTATACCAGAGTGGTTATACCAGAGTGGTTATACCAGAGTGGTTATACTAGTGTGATTATACCAGTGTGGTTATACCAGTGTGGTTATACCAGTGTGGTTATACCAGAGTGGTTATACCAGGGTGGTTATACCAGAGTGGTTATACCAGGGTGGTTATACCAGAGTGGTTATACCAGGGTGGTTATACTAGGGTGGTTATACCAGAGTGGTTATACTAGTGTGGTTATACCAGAGTGGTTATACTAGTGTGGTTATACTAGGGTGGCTATACCAGAGTGGTTATACTAGTGTGGTTATACCAGAGTGGTTATACTAGTGTGGTTATACCAGAGTGGTTATACTAGTGTGGTTATACCAGAGTGGTTATACTAGTGTGGTTATACTAGGGTGGTTATACCAGAGTGGTTATACTAGTGTGGTTATACCAGAGTGGTTATACTAGTGTGGTTATACCAGAGTGGTTATACCAGAGTGGTTATACCAGAGTGGTTATACCAGAGTGGTTATACTTGTGTGGTTATACTAGTGTGGTTATACTAGTGTGGTTATACCAGAGTGGTTATACCAGAGTGGTTATACTAGTGTGGTTATACCAGAGTGGTTATACTAGTGTGGTTATACCAGAGTGGTTATACTAGTGTGGTTATACCAGAGTGGTTATACCAGAGTGGTTATACTAGTGTGGTTATACTAGTGTGGTTATACCAGAGTGGTTATACCAGGGTGGTTATACCAGAGTGGTTATACTAGTGTGGTTATACTAGTGTGGTTATACCAGAGTGGTTATACCAGAGTGGTTATACCAGAGTGGTTATACCAGTGTGGTTATACCAGAGTGGTTATACCAGTGTGGTTATACCAGAGTGGTTATACCAGAGTGGTTATACCAGAGTGGTTATACCAGTGGTTATACCAGAGTGGTTATACTAGTGTGATTATACCAGAGTGGTTATACTAGTGTGGTTATACCAGAGTGGTTATACTAGTGTGGTTATACCAGTGTGGTTATACTAGTGTGGTTATACCAGAGTGGTTATACCAGTGTGGTTATAGCAGAGTGGTTATACTAGTGTGGTTATACCAGTGTGGTTATACCAAAGTGCTTATACCAGAGTGGTTATACTAGTGTGGTTATACCAGAGTGGTTATACTAGTGTGGTTATACCAGAGTGGTTATACCAGAGTGGTTATACCAGAGTGGTTATACTAGTGTGGTTATACCAGTGTGGTTATACCAGAGTGGTTATACCAGAGTGGTTATACCAGGGTGGTTATACCAGGGTGGTTATACCAGAGTGGTTATACCAGAGTGGTTATACTAGTGTGGTTATACCAGTGTGGTTATACCAGAGTGGTTATACCAGAGTGGTTATACCAGAGTGGTTATACCAGGTGGTTATACCAGAGTGGTTATACCAGGGTGGTTATACCAGAGCTGTGGTTGAAGATCAGGCCGCCACAAGAAGTGGCACGGGCATGAATAACCCGTAGCGGATGGGGGGGGGGTAGTGATTATACCATTTAACTGCCTGTCACACAGTTACTGCTGCCTGTCACACGGCAGTTACTGCTGCCTGTCACACGGTAGTTACTGCTGCCTGTCACACGGTAGTTACTGCTGCCTGTCACACGGTAGTTACTGCTGCCTGTCACACGGTAGTTACTGCTGCCTGTCACACGGTAGTTACTGCTGCCTGTCACACGGTAGTTACTGCTGCCTGTCACACGGTAGTTACTGCTGCCTGTCACAGGGTAGTTACTGCTGCCTGTCACACGGTAGTTACTGCTGCCTGTCACAGGGTAGTTACGCTGCCTGTCACACGGTAGTTACTGCTGCCTGTCACACGGTAGTTACTGCTGCCTGTCACAGGGTAGTTACTGCTGCCTGTCACACGGTAGTTACTGCTGCCTGTCACACGGTAGTTACTGCTGCCTGTCACACGGTAGTTACTGCTGCCTGTCACACGGTAGTTACTGCTGCCTGTCACAGGGTAGTTATTGCTGCCTGTCACACGGTAGTTACTGCTGCCTGTCACACGGTAGTTACTGCTGCCTGTCACAGGGTAGTTACTGCTGCCTGTCACACGGTAGTTACTGCTGCCTGTCACACGGTAGTTACTGCTGCCTGTCACACGGTAGTTACTGCTGCCTGTCACACGGTAGTTACTGCTGCCTGTCACACGGTAGTTACTGCTGCCTGTCACACGGTAGTTACTGCTGCCTGTCACACGGTAGTTACTGCTGCCTGTCACAGGGTAGTTACTGCTGCCTGTCACACGGTAGTTACTGCTGCCTGTCACACGGTAGTTACTGCTGCCTGTCACACGGTAGTTACTGCTGCCTGTCACACGGTAGTTACTGCTGCCTGTCACAGGGTAGTTACTGCTGCCTGTCACAGGGTAGTTACTGCTGCCTGTCACACGGTAGTTACTGCTGCCTGTCACAGGGTAGTTACTGCTGCCTGTCACAGGGTAGTTACTGCTGCCTGTCACACGGTAGTTACTGCTGCCTGTCACACGGTAGTTACTGCTGCCTGTCACACGGTAGTTACTGCTGCCTGTCACACGGTAGTTACTGCTGCCTGTCACAGGGTAGTTACTGCTGCCTGTCACACGGTAGTTACTGCTGCCTGTCACACGGTAGTTACTGCTGCCTGTCACACGGTAGTTACTGCTGCCTGTCACACGGTAGTTACTGCTGCCTGTCACACGGTAGTTACTGCTGCCTGTCACACGGTAGTTACTGCTGCCTGTCACAGGGTAGTTACTGCTGCCTGTCACAGGGTAGTTACTGCTGCCTGTCACACGGCAGTTACTGCTGCCTGTCACACGGTAGTTACTGCTGCCTGTCACACGGCAGTTACTGCTGCCTGTCACAGGGTAGTTACTGCTGCCTGTCACACGGTAGTTACTGCTGCCTGTCACACGGTAGTTACTGCTGCCTGTCACGCGGCAGTTACTGCTGCCTGTCACACGGTAGTTACTGCTGCCTGTCACAGGGTAGTTACTGCTGCCTGTCACACGGCAGTTACTGCTGCCTGTCACACGGTAGTTACTGCTGCCTGTCACACGGTAGTTACTGCTGCCTGTCACACGGTAGTTACTGCTGCCTGTCACAGTAGTTACTGCTGCCTGTCACACGGTAGTTACTGCTGCCTGTCACACGGTAGTTACTGCTGCCTGTCACACGGTAGTTACTGCTGCCTGTCACACGGTAGTTACTGCTGCCTGTCACACGGTAGTTACTGCTGCCTGTCACACGGTAGTTACTGCTGCCTGTCACACGGTAGTTACTGCTGCCTGTCACAGTAGTTACTGCTGCCTGTCACACGGTAGTTACTGCTGCCTGTCACACGGTAGTTACTGCTGCCTGTCACACGGTAGTTACTGCTGCCTGTCACACGGTAGTTACTGCTGCCTGTCACAGTAGTTACTGCTGCCTGTCACACGGTAGTTACTGCTGCCTGTCACACGGTAGTTACTGCTGCCTGTCACACGGTAGTTACTGCTGCCTGTCACACGGTAGTTACTGCTGCCTGTCACACGGTAGTTACTGCTGCCTGTCACAGTAGTTACTGCTGCCTGTCACATAGTTACTGCGGCCTGTCAAAGGGTAGTTACTGCTGCCTGTCACACGGTAGTTACTGCTGCCTGTCACATAGCTACTGCTGCCTGTCAAAGGGTAGTTACTGCTGCCTGTCACATAGTTACTGCTGCCTGTCAAAGGGTAGTTACTGCTGCCTGTGAAAGGGTAGTTACTGCTGCCTGTCACAGGGTACTTACTGCTGCCTGTCACACGGTAGTTACTGCTGCCTGTCACACAGTAGTTACTGCTGCCTGTCACACGGTAGTTACTGCTGCCTGTCACAGGGTAGTTACTGCTGCCTGTCACAGGGTAGTTACTGCTGCCTGTCACACGGTAGTTACTGCTGC
Organism: Procambarus virginalis; assembly: GCA_020271785.1. Taxonomy (NCBI): domain Eukaryota; kingdom Metazoa; phylum Arthropoda; class Malacostraca; order Decapoda; family Cambaridae; genus Procambarus; species Procambarus virginalis. The sequence continues at coordinate 9,497 of WNGS01136263.1, forward strand.
CTGTCACACGGTAGTTACTGCTGCCTGTCACATAGTTACTGCTGCCTGTCACAGGTTAGTTACTGCTGCCTGTCACACGGTAGTTACTGCTGCCTGTCACACGGTAGTTACTGCTGCCTGTCACACGGTAGTTACTGCTGCCTGTCACACGGTAGTTACTGCTGCCTGTCACAGTAGTTACTGCTGCCTGTCACACGGTAGTTACTGCTGCCTGTCAAAGGGTAGTTACTGCTGCCTGTCAAAGGGTAGTTACTGCTGCCTGTCACAGGGTAGTTACTGCTGCCTGTCACACGGTAGTTACTGCTGCCTGTCACACGGTAGTTACTGCTGCCTGTCACACGGTAGTTACTGCTGCCTGTCACACGGTAGTTACTGCTGCCTGTCACACGGTAGTTACTGCTGCCTGTCACACGGTAGTTACTGCTGCCTGTCACACGGTAGTTACTGCTGCCTGTCACAGTAGTTACTGCTGCCTGTCACACAGTAGTTACTGCTGCCTGTCACACGGTAGTTACTGCTGCCTGTCACACGGTAGTTACTGCTGCCTGTCACACGGTAGTTACTGCTGCCTGCACACGGTAGTTACTGCTGCCTGTCACACGGTAGTTACTGCTGCCTGTCACACGGTAGTTACTGCTGCCTGTCACACGGTAGTGACTGCTGCCTGTCACACGGTAGTTACTGCTGCCTGTCACACGGTAGTTACTGCTGCCTGTCACAGTAGTTACTGCTGCCTGTCACACGGTAGTTA
>WNGS01136268.1:0-17500 GCA_020271785.1 Procambarus virginalis
ACAATAGGTAGAAGGGGGTGACAATAGGAGGAGACGGATGATAATGGCGGAAAGCGGCTAACAATACGAGAAATGGCGAGCAGGTGTGTATTTTTTAAAATGGTGGGGAATGTCAGGTTATTTATTATAATGGTTTGTTGTAGCGGATTCAGATTTTACGCTTTAAAGGCTCAATAGAACCACTCCTCTTATTCAAATATGTTCGGTCCCCTGGATGGAGTGCAAACACCCTGCCTTGACATTTTAACGTCGACAAAAGCCAGAAGTTCGTCAGTTGAAGATGTCAGTGGGGAGTGGGGGGGGGAGGTATGATAATTATCAGGAGAAAGCACAAAGCCACTACGACTACATAGCAGTTGTAAGGGATATGAGGATAAGGGTTTAGGATTGGACGGAGGAAAAGACTGGTGCCCAATCACTTGGACGGTCGGGATTGAACGCTGACATGCATGAGGCGAGAACGTTGCTCTACCGTCCAGCCCAAGTAGTTGGGACTATATGATGCAGGATGTTATACATTGTTAAATTTTAAGCCGGGTGAGATTCTGAAGAAAAAGACGATGCTGGGAACATTTCACACTAACTGGTCCGCTTCACAATTCCTTTAAAACTCTGAAGAAACGCGCTGGCATTACTTACACTAACTTTTTGGAGGAGTCGAGATGGCAGCTAAGACACCTATTCTTAAATCCTCTTATATCTGTGGCACTTTTGGAGGTGAAGACGGCATATTTAACACCATGGAGGAATCGAGATGGCAGTTCTGGCAATTTGTGGAGTCGAAATGGCATATGTAATATTTTGGAGAAGTATAGCGGGTATCTGTCACATTAGTAGTGGTCTGTGTGAGGCGCTGAGAAGAGCTAACATCTATGGCACTTGCGTGAAAAGATCTGGTATTCGGCCTTGGAGATATTCAAGCCGGCATCTGCGGCTCTTTATGGGGGATCTGAGCTGGCATTTGTTTTACCTGAGGGAATTCAAGCTGGCGTCTTTAACCTTTCTGTGATTTCTAACGGATGTATACTGTTTTATATATTAAAAAAATATGTTAACAAAGTACTCACATTGTGAATGTTCCAACGCTCACTCATATATCATGTAGCTAAGTTTGATAATAAAGACCTGTGTTTTCAGGAAGTATTTTTTTTTTCCAAGAACACAGTTTACCTTCCAACTAAAAGTTTTCCAAGACTTTAAGGATGCAGCGAGCATGCTCACATTACCTTAAAAAAGTACGCGTAAAAAACTAACTCTTTCACGAAACATCACCTCGGACTGTCCACGGTAAGGAAGGTGGTGGAGGAGAGGGACGGTGGTGGAGGAGAGGGACGGTGGTGGAGGAGAGGGACGGTGGTGGAGGAGAGGGACGGTGGTGGAGGAGAGGGACGGTGGTGGAGGAGAGGGACGGTGGTGAAGGAGAGGGACGGTGGTGGAGGAGAGGGACGGTGGTGAAGGAGAGGGACGGTGGTGGAGGAGAGGGACGGTGGTGGAGGAGAGGGACGGTGGTGAAGGAGAGGGACGGTGGTGGAGGAGAGGGACGGTGGTGGAGGAGAGGGACGGTGGTGGAGGAGAGGGACGGTGGTGGAGGAGAGGGACGGTGGTGAAGGAGAGGGACGGTGGTGGAGGAGAGGGACGGTGGTGGAGGAGAGGGACGGTGGTGAAGGAGAGGGACGGTGGTGGAGGAGAGGGACGGTGGTGAAGGAGAGGGACGGTGGTGAAGGAGAGGGACGGTGGTGGAGGAGAGGGACGGTGGTGAAGGAGAGGGACGGTGGTGGAGGAGAGGGACGGTGGTGAAGAGAGGGACGGCGGTGAAGGAGAGGGACGGCGGTGGAGGAGAGGGACGGCGGTGGAGGAGAGGGACGGCGGTGGAGGAGAGGGACGGCGGTGGAGGAGAGGGACGGCGGTGGAGGAGAGGGACGCGGTGGAGGAGAGGGACGGCGGTGGAGGAGAGGGACGGCGGTGGAGGAGAGGGACGGCGGTGGAGGAGAGGGACGGCGGTGGAGGAGAGGGACGGCGGTGGAGGAGAGGGACGGTGGTGGAGGAGAGGGACGGTGGTGGAGGAGAGGGACGGTGGTGGAGGAGAGGGACGGTGGTGGAGGAGAGGGACGGTGGTGGGAGAGGGACGGTGGTGGAGGAGAGGGACGGTGGTGAAGGAGAGGGACGGTGGTGGAGGAGAGGGACGGTGGTGAAGGAGAGGGACGGCGGTGGAGGAGAGGGACGGCGGTTGAAGGAGAGGGACGGCGGTGAAGGAGAGGGACGGTGGTGGAGGAGAGGGACGGCGGTGAAGGAGAGGGACGGCGGTGGAGGAGAGGGACGGTGGTGGAGGAGAGGGACGGTGGTGGAGGAGAGGGACGGTGGTGGAGGAGAGGGACGGTGGTGGAGGAGAGGGACGGCGGTGAAGGAGAGGAAGATTGTATACGGGTATACGGTGGTGTCCATGTAGTTAAATACTCAGTTAAGAGGGTAGTATGTCATGAGGAAGAATAAAGTGATGAGGTGTGGATGGTTAGTGTGTGGAAGATGTTGTGTAGTGGAAATAGTTAGTGATGAAAATAGTGTGTATGAAATATCCGTCACACTGTGCGTGCGTGCGTGTGTGCGTGCGTGCGTGTGTGTGTGTGTGTGTGTGTGGTGTGTGTGTGTGTGTGTGTGTGTGTGTGTGTGTGTGCGTGTGGTGTGCGTGTGCGTGTGTGTATAATATTGTAAACAGTCAGATATGTAACTGTATAACCTTGTATAATAGAGTGCACAACATAAAAAAGGGGTGGTAAAAGCGAACACTCATAAATATTCAGTCAAATGGCAAGTTTTTCTCTGATTGCTCTCTGTTCCCTTCTTCGAGGCTGTGGGTCCCTACATTGCACCAGAGGTGGTACCCCCCTATATATATATATTAGATATATAAATATATATATATATATATATATATATATATATATATATATATATATATATATATATATATATATATGTCGTACCTAGTAGCCAGAACGCACTTCTCAGCCTACTATGCAACGCCCATTTGCCTAATAGGCCAAGTTATCATAAATTGTTTTTCGACTACCTAACCTACCTAACCTAACCTAACTTTTTGGCTACCTAACCTAACCTATAAAGATAGGTTAGGTTAGGTAGGGTTGGTTAGGTTCGATCATATATCTACATTAATTTTTACTCGAATAAAAAAAAATTTACCTCATACATAATGAAATGGTAGTAGCTTTATCATTTCATAAGAAAAAAATTAAAGAAAAATATATTATTTCAGGAAAACTTGGCTTATTAGGCAAATGGGGCCTTGCGTAGTAGGCCAAAAAGTGAGTTCTGGCTACTAGGTACAACATATATATATAATATATATATATATATATATATTATATATATATATATATATATATATATATATATTATATTCGAACAAGCCTGAATGGTCACTAGAGCAAGTGAGGGGTCAAATNCCCAACATAAATGACTCATTGAAGATATTGCCACGGTACGCTGAGGGCCTGCGATATCTCTTTTTGTATCCACGGTGATACTTTGTCTGGTCCAACCGCTTTAGTTGCATCCAGTGTTGTCAACTGTTTCATTATCTTCTCTGCTGTCACCTCTATGTCTGATAGTCTTCCGTCTAGGGAAATCTTTTCTAACAATGGGAGCTGCTCAGGCTCAGTTGTGAACACTCTATGGAAACTTGCATTCAATACCTCACAGATTTCCTTGTCTCTTTCTGTATATGCCCCTTCTGTTTTCCTTAGTCATGTCACGTGGTCATTTACTGACATCTTCCTTCTGATATATCGTGGATTGCAATATCATTCTCATAATATCTTTCCGGCACTCGTCTTATGTTAATGTAATCGTTCCTAGCTCTGTTATATCTAATCCTGTTGTCCTCTGTCCTTTGTCTTCTGTACTTCCTCACTCCTTCCTGCTTCTCACTTTTGCTTCCTGACACTGTCTATTAAACCATGAGTTACTATATTCCCTCCAGCTTTTTTCCTTTACTGTTGCTATAAATCTCTCTTCAGCCTCCCTGTATTTCCCAATGACTTGTTTCATCATACCTTGCACTATTTTTCCTCTGAATTCTTCTCCCACTGCACTTCTCCCAGGTTAGTCCCTTATCCTTCTGTAATCCCCTTTCCTGTAATCAACTCTCCTTTCCCAGACCTCTTTCCTTTGGTCACAAGTTTGAGTTCCATCATGTAGTCAAAGACTAGGACACAATGGTCACTGGCTCCTAGTATTATTTCATGTTCCAAATTCTCGATGTCTTCTACATTCTGGGTGAAAATCAGGACTAATAGGCTAGGCGTGTGTACTCACCTAACTGTACACGCCTAATTGTGCTTGCGTGGGCTCTTTGGCTCCTTCCTCTCAACTGCCACTCAACTAATGTACAGGTTCCTGAGCCTGCTGGGCTCTATCATATCTACATTTGAAACTGTGTATGGAGTCAGCCTCCACCACATCACTTCCTAGTGCATTCCATTTATTAACTACTGACACTGAAAAAATTCTTTCTAACGTCTCTGTGGCTCATCTGGGTACTAACTTTCCACCTGTGTCCCCTTGTTCGTGTCCCACCAGTGGTGAAGAGTTTGTCTTTGTCCGCCCTGTCAATTCCCCTGAGAATTTTGTAGGTGATTATCATGTCTCCCCTTACTCTTCTGTTTTCCAGGGATGTGAGGTTCAGCTCCTTTAGCCTTTCCTCGTAGCTCATTTCTCTAAGTTCCGGGAAGAGCCTGGTGGCATACCGCTGGATCTTCTCTAACTTTGTCTTGTGTTTAACTAGGTATGGACTCCAGGCTGGAGCTGCATACTCCAGGACTGGTCTTACATAAGTGGTATGCAGGGTCCTGACGGATTCCTTACACAAGTTTCTAAAGGCAGTTCATATGTTGGCCAGTCTAGCATATGTCGCTGATGATATTCTTTTGATGTGGGCCTCTGGGGACAGGTTCGGTGTGATATCAACCCCCAGATCTTTCTCTCTATTTGACTCTTGCAGGATTTCACCTCCCAGATGATACCTTGTGTTCAGCCTCCTGCTCCCTTCTCCTAATTTCATTACCTTACCCTTTCCTGAGTTAAACTTTAGCAGCCATTTTCTAGACCATTCCTCCAGTTTGTCCACGTCTTTCAGTAGTCTCTGTCTATCTTCATCCGCCTTGATTCTTCTCATAATTTTTACATCATTAGCAAACATTGAGAAGAACTAGTCTATACCCTCCGGAAGATCGTTTACATATATTAGAAACAGGATGGGTCCAAGTACTGAGCCCTGTGGGACACCGCTGGTGACATCTCGCCACTCTGATGTCTCCCCCTTCACCGTTACTCGCTGTTTCCTGTTGCTTAAGTACTCCCTTATCCACTCGAGCACCTTCCCTTTTACTCCTGCCTGTTGCTCCAACTTTTTTAACAGCCATTTATGGGGAACTGTGTCAAAGACTTTTTGACAATCCAGGAAAATGCAGTCGGCCTACCCTTCTCTTTCCTGCCTAATTTTTCTTGACTGGTCATAGAATTCTATTAAACCTGTGAGGCATGATTTACCATTCTGAACCCAAGTTGGTGGTGTGTTACAAAATTATTTCCCTCCAGATGCTCTACGAACCTTTTCCTCACGATCTTCTCCATCACCTTGCATGGTATACGAGTTAGGGAAACTGGCCTGTAGTTCAGTGCCTCTTGCCTGTCACCCTTCTTGTATATAGGGACTATGTTAGCTATCTTCCAACTTTCTGGTAAGTCTTCTGTTTCCAGTGACCTGTTATACACCATAGAGAGTGGCACACTTAGTGCTTCTGCACCTTCCTTTAGTATCCATGGTGAGATTCTGTCAGGCTCAACAGCCTTTTTTACATCCAGCTCCAGCAGACACCTTTTGACCTCATCACTGGTGAGGTCAAATTCCTCCAAGGTTGCTTGGTTTGCCGCCGCCTCATTTAGTGCAGGGGCTTCCCCTTGTTTTATTGTGAATACCTCCTGGAATCTCTTGTTGAGTTCTTCACACACCTCCTTGTCATTCTCTGTGTATCTGTTCTCCCCTTTTTTCAGTTTCATCACTTGTTCCTTCACTGCTGTTTTCCTCCTGATGTGGCTGTGGAGCAGCTTTGGTTGGGTCTTGCCTTTACTCGCTATGTCATTTTCAAACTGTCTCTCCGCTTCCCTCCTCACTCTGAGGTACTCATTTCTGGCCCTCTGGTATCTCTCCCTGCTCTCTGGTGTTCTGTTATTTCTGTAGTTTCTCCATGTTTTTTACTCAGTTGCTTTGCTACCTTGCATTTTGGTTGAACCATGGGTTTATCTGTTGTTTTTCGTTTTTCTCCTTTTGGACGGGGAAAAACCTGTCTGCAGCTTCCTGGCACTTCTGGGTGACAAAATCCATCATGTCCTGCACATTCTTGTCTCTGTTCTGTTTCTCATGGTATTCACCTGAGGAAGTTCCTCATCACTTCGGTAGTTTAGTCTTTTTCCCTCCGATCCCATTCTTGGATAGGTTATCCCTACCTCTACCAAGTACTCAAAAATCAGTACACTGTGGTCACTCATTCCTATGAGGGCTTCAACTTTGACTTCCCTTATTTCTGATTCATTCAGGGTGAATATCAAGTCGAGTCTAGCTGGTTCATCATTGCCTCTCACTCTTGTGGGTTCCTTGACATGCTGGGTCAGAAAGTTACTTGTTGCCACTTCCAAGAGTTTAGCTCTCCACGTATCTGCACCACCATGTGGGTCCCCATTCTCCCAGTCTATCTTTCCATGGTTGAAATCGCCCATTATTAAGAGTCTTGAGCCATTCCTGCAGGCAACTGAAGCTGCTCTCTCTATTATATTAATGGTTGCCATGTTGTTCCTATCAAACTCCTGTCTAGGTCTTCTGTCATTTAGGGGAGGGTTGTAAATGACTGCCACTCTCATCTTAGGTCCATCCATTGTTATAGTTCCTGTTATGTAATCTCTGAACCCGTCACAGTTTGGAATTTCCATCTCATCAAAACTCCAGTCGTTCCTTATCAGCCGGACCACTCCTCACCCTCCTCTCCCTTCCCTCTCTTTCCTTACTATATAATAGTCCTTTGGAAACACAGCATCTGTTATAACTCCTGACAATTTTGTTTCCATGAGTCCTATTACATCAGGGTTTTCTTGTACCCTTTCTGCCAGTTCACTTGCTTTATTGGTAATCCCATCAATGTTTGAGTACATTACCTTGAATCTCACTTTCTTATATCCAATTTCACCCTCACTCCCCACAAGTGTAGGTGGTTGTTCCATGGTCATTGCTACTTGGGTAGACTCATCCTCCTGTGAGGTAGTTGCCAGGAGTTCAGGGGGAGGTGGAGTGGGGGATGGAGGGCTTAGGTCTTGCTCAAGCCTGCTTGGGGCAGGAAGAAGTCCTGGGAGTGAGGGGGCAGGGATTGCTTGGGGAGAGGGCACGCCCTCCTGTGTAGTTGACAGGAGTTTGGGGGGAGGTGGAGTGGGGGATGGAGAGCTTAGGTCTCGCCTGGGCCTGCCTGGGGCCTGAAGAAGTCCTGGGGCTGGGAAAGCAGGGGATACTTGGGGGTAAGGGAAGAGGGAGGATTTGGGTTTTATGACAGGCATTGTGCAGGGGCAAGAAAGGGTTTGTGCTGGGGGATAGGGGGCCCTATTGGGTGGTGGGCTGGGGTGTTGCATTCCCCCCTGGGGTTCCTGGGTTGCTGGATTGCGGTTCCCCACTCCCCTCTGGGATTGCTGGATTGGAGGCTGAGGTTCCCTGGGTCCCTTCCCTCTCTCTGCGCCTTTTCCTTGCATCTGCTGCCCTTACTATCTCGTCTCTGGTCATGTCCCTCTGAATATACACCTCTTTGTAATTCCTTGCATACCTCAGCTTGCTCTTCTTTACTAGGATGTCCTCTTTGATGCCCTCGCTCTTGAATACTACCTTGATCAATCTTTTTTTGTCTCTGTTGTACTGGCCAATCAGGAAAAACTGTTCTATGTCTCGTTCAGCCCCCTTCCATTCCTATCTCCTTTAATATCCCTGCCTCTGCAGCTTTGTCTTTAGTCCTCGATTTCTCACATGTGGAACCATCTTGTTCCTTCACACCTACCACTACTACAGCTCTTTTTCCTTTCCATTAGCTGTCTTGTGCATCTAGCTGCCTCCTGTGAGGTTACTGCTTTCATTGCAACTTCCTTGACTGTGCTCATAGCATCTGGGTTCTTCAGCATTTCAGCAAAGGTTGGATTAATTGTAGGGGTCCCTGCCATTGCTACATCTCCTGGTACCTGGGGGATGGTTGCCTGGGCCAGAGTCTGATGAGGGCCTGATTTTAGGCTTTTTATCTCCTCTTGTCCTGCACTTAGTTCTATCTGCAGCTTACATATAGTTTCCCCTTAAGTCCTTCAATTCCCCACTGATTTCCTTCCATGCCTCATTTCCATATTTGACTCATCCAGTCCCTTTCCTCCAGCTTTGTTCTGTTGTCTTACCATCCTACTTGACCTGTGTGTGTGTGTGTGTATTCACCTAGTTGTGTTTGCGGGGGTTGAGCTTTGCACTTTCGGCCCGCCTCTCAGCTGTCAATTAACTGTTTCTAACTACTACTACTACTACTACTTTTTTTTTCTCCACACCACACCACACACACACACACACACACACACACACACACACACACACACACACACACACACACACACACACACACACACACACACACACACACACCAGGAAGCAGCCCGTGACAGCTGACTAACTCCCAGGTACCTATTTACTGCTAGGTAACAGGGGCATTCAGGGTGAAAGAAACTTTGCCCATTTGCTTCTACCTGGTGCGGGAATCGAACCCCGCACCACAGAATTAAGAGTCCTGCGTGCCATCCACCAGGCTACCAGAAGCCTGTGTGTGTGTGTGTGTGCGCGCGCGCGCGCGTGCGTGCGTGCATTTATTGTGGGGGTGGCACGGTGGGGGGGTGGGGTTAACTGGTGGAGGGATGGAGGGAGAGGGAGTGAAAGGGAGAGAGGGAGTGAGGGAGAGGGAGTGAGGGGGGAGAGAGGAAGGAGGGCAATCAGGTGGGTGAGGGACGGAAGGTCAGTCCCAGGGGTGAGGGGTGAGGTTGACGGTAGGCTGGTTTGTGCGTGCGTGCGTGTCTGTGTGTGTGTGTGTGTCTGTGTGTGTGTGTTTACACTGGTGTGTTATGGTGACGAGGGGGGGGGGTGGAGGTGTAATATAACACACAGGACACAGGTGTAATGTGTGTGTGTGTTTATTATTTGTATTTACTACTTATGTCTGCAAAGTCTAGGTATTAGCTCTTGGACCCCGCCTTTATAACAATCTTATTTTTCTTCTATTATATCTACTACATATTTTTCTCTCTAAAACACACGCAAACACATCCCCACGAAGCAGCCCGTCGCAGCTGTATAACTTTCGGGTACCTAGTTACTGCTAGGTGAACAGGCGCATCAGGTTGAAAGAAACTCTGCCATTTGTTTCCACCTCGGCGGAAACACGTACTCACCTTGTTGTGCTTGCGGGGATTAAATTTTGGCTCTTTGGTCCCGCCTCTCAGCCGTCAATCAACTGACGTACAGATTCCTGAGCCTACTGGGCTCTATGATATCTACATTTGAAACTGTGGATGGAGTCAGCCTCCACCACATCACTTTCTAATGCATTCCATGTGTTAACTACTCTAACATTGAAAAAAAAATTCTTTCTAATGTCTCTGTGGCTCATTTGGATACTAAGTTCCCACCTGTGTCCCCCTTGTTTATTTTCCACCCGTGTATTGAGTTTGTCTTTGTCCATCCTGTCAATTTCCCTGAAAATTTTGTAGGTGGTTATCAAGTCTTTCCTTACTCTGTTTTCCAGGGACATGAGGTTCAGCTTCTTCAGCCTTTCCTCGTAGCTTATACTTCTCGGTTCCGGGACGAGCCTGGTGGCATACCGCTGAATCTTCTCTATCTTTGTCTTGTGTTTAACTAGGTATGGACTCCAGGCTAGAGCTGGATATTCCAGGATTGGTCTGACATATGTGGTATACAGGGCCATGAACGATTCCTTACACAGGTTTCAACATAAGGCAGTTCTTATGTTGGCCAATCTAGTATATGCGCTGATATTCTTTTGATGTGGACCTCTGGGGACAGGTTCGGTGTGAATCAACCCCCAGATCTCTCTCTTCAACTCTTGCAGGATTTCACCTCCCAGATGGTACCTTGTGTTCAGCCTTCTGCTCCCTTCTGACTAAATTCATTACTCTACACTTTCCTGAGTTGAACTTTAGTAGCCATTTTCTAGACTATTTCTCCAGTTTGTCCAGGTCGTTATGTAGTCTCTGTCTATCTTCATCTGTCTTGATTCTTCTCATAATTTTTGCATCATCAGCAAACACTGAGAGGAATGATTCTATACCCTCTGGAAGATCTTTTACATATATTAGAAACAGGATGGGTCCAAGTACAGAGCCCTGTGGGACTCGCTGGTGGCATCTTGCCAGTCTGATGTCTGCCCCCTCACAGTTACTCACTGTTTCCTGTTGCTTAGATACTCCCTTATACACTGGAGCACCTTACCTTTTACTCTTGCTGCAAATTTTGTAACAGCCTTTTATGGGGAACTGTGTCAAAGGCTTCCTGACAGTCCAAGAAAATGCAGTCTGCCCACCCTTCTCTTTCTTGCCTAATTTTTGTTGCTTGGTCATTGAATTCTATTAAACCTGTGAGGCACGATTTACCATATCTGAACCCATGTTGTTGGTGTTACAAAGCTATTTCCCTCCAGATGCTCTACGAGCCTTTTCCGCACGATCTTCTCCATCTCCTTGCATGGTATACAAGTTAGAGAAACTGGCTTCTGGTTTAGTGCCTTTTGCCTGTCACCCTTTTTGTATATTGGGACTACATTAGCTGTCTTCCAGCTTTCTGGTTGGTCTCCTGTTTCCAGTGACCTGTTATATACGTGTGTGTGTGTGTGTGTGTGTGTGTGTGTGTGTGTGTGTGTGTGTGTGTGTACTCACCTAGTTGTACTCACCTAGTTGTGCTTGCGGGGGTTGAGCTCTGGCTCTTTGGTCCCGCCTCTCAACCGTCAATCAACAGGTGTACAGTTTCCTGAGTTTAATGGGCTCTATCATATCTACACTTGAAACTGTGTATGGAGTCAGCCTCCACCACATCGCTTCCTAATGCATTCCATTTGTCAACCACTCTGACACTAAAAAAGTTCTTTCTAATATCTGTGTGTGTGTGTGTGTGTGTGTGTGTGTGTGTGTGTGTGTGTGTGTGTGTGTGTGTGTGTGTGTGTGTGTGTGTGCGCACGCGCGCGTGTGTGTACTCACCTAGTTGAGTACACGCGCGTGTGTGTGTGTGTACGCGCGCGCGCGGCACAAAGGTGCCAGATGCAGGAGGGACAGAGACCCAAAGAGAGTACAGTTATGAATAGAAGGATAACAGCGGGAAAAAAATGTGTAGAGTCGGAAATATGAAATGGAGGAGTTTGTTCTGAATGAATGTGTGGGACCCTCGCTCTGTAGGGTGTTGGGGAGGGAGGCACCCTGGAGAGAGGGAGGGTGAAGGAAATGGTGAAAAACAGGAAGGAAAGAATGGAGGAGAGAATGAAGGAGGGGAGGAGGGAGGGAGGGAGCGAGCGAGCGAGCGAGGGAAGGAAGGATGGAAAGAGTGAAGGAGGGAAGGAGGGAATGAAGGAAGGATGGAATGAAGGAAGGAAGGATGGGAAGGAAGAAAGGAAGGGAGGAAGGATGGGAAGGAAGGAAGAGAAGAGAAGACAAGAAGTAAAGAAGAAAGAGAAGAATAGAATAGAAATAAGGAAGGAAGAAAGAGAAGAAAATAACAGTAAGAAGCAAATTGAAAAAAAAGTGATACACAACATCCTGGACGCAAGGCTGCCTCCTCTGGATATCGTCCTGGATGATGCCCGACATTCCAGGAGTTCTTTCCAGGCAAGATCGTGCTTCTTGAATACTCTTACCTTTACTTATTGCAAAGATTTATTATCGTCGTCAATATCTCCCATGAAAATGACGTTCTTCTCCTCGGACATAATTCGTCTTGGAATTATTTCACAGGTGGTTAATGAGGTCCTTAAGTCGATAACACAAAGAACTTTTTCGAAGTGAGGGTCGTCAAGCGTTTCAGGAGTGCGGGTCTGGTGGAGTCTGGTCAAGAGCTCAGTCGTTGAAGGTTGTTCGTAATGATGTGACGGAAGCGACGGTAGGGGCAAGCAACGGGTGACAGATGGGGGGAATGGGTGGGGTTGTTTAGTGGTGGTGGTGACAGGTGTGAAGAATGGGGGGGTCACAGGGGTTACAGAAGGTGAACAGAAGGAACTGGCTTGATCAGTGTGGGTCATGAGTATTATGGGAAGGATTTGATGACTGGTGTTGAGGATGTGGCGAAATGTGGAATTGAGTGTAGGCTTAACATTAGTATATATTTTTATTATTGATGTTCTAAACATTGCAGTCTAAAATACAATTTGCTATGGTGTGATGTAAAATGACTCTCCAATGTCACATCACTAGACGTGTGTGAGAACCAATACCGAGATGTGATATTAAGACTAGCTGTGACATGACATGAAGAGAAGAGACATGAAAATTCAATAGATGGATCAAGCGTACGACGATGTAAAGTTAAGAGCCTGTCCACCGTGTTGCAGGCTAGAAGCTTACGCACTCTCCATCACCAGGAAGCCTGCCCATCACAGTGCTCTGTTCAGAAGCATAACGTGTGTTGCACATTCCTCTTGATTGGAACAAATGGCAGCAGGGACCCTCAGAAGGTCCGCGGAGGACGTGTAGTCTCCAACAGCCTCCAGAGTGTGGTGTGTCGGTGGGGAGAGGTCTACTGACCAACCTCTACCAGCAACTGTTTCACTCAACTGGTATCGAGTCTTGACGGGGCTTCAACGACTTTTCCCTCGCGGTGAATGAGCTCCCACATCGATTGCACACCATATAAATATTCTACTCGCCTCTGTCGCTCCTCGTGCAACCAAACCAGTCGGTAGTACAGTCGGATTCGTTCTCGATTCACAATCGGGAATTCCGGATTTAAATCCTGGGTGGGACATGTGGTTGGGCGCGTTTTCTATCGCCAAATGTCCTGCTCACCTTGCAGTAAATAGACAACCTTGCAATAAATAGGCAGACCCACTACGAGCTGTAGTCAGCTTATAGTGGGGTTGCAGAGAGGGTCATTAATTCGACCTTGCGGGGGGGGGGGGGAGTGAGAGAGGGGGGGGGTCTCCTCGATATAAGCCTAACATATATATTCACTGGCTGCCTGTCCTCCGAAACAATGAATTATTCTTATTATTAAATGGGAGACAGGGATACCCCTTACTTCTTAAAGGCATACTCAGGCACTTCCTCTCTAGCTCTGCGCTGCCAGTGTCTGAGGGAGCTTACAAATGTGTGTGTGTGTACACACACACACACACACACACACACACACACACACACACACACACACACACACACACACACACACACACACACACACACACACACACAAAACGATCACATTGTCTCACAGTTTCTGCAGGAATGCCCTCAAGCCTCGCCTGTACCTCAAATGTCTCCCACAGTGTTCAGTAAATAGTTACACCTCTGCACCCCCGCATGGTCGTTAGATAAATAACAGAGTAAGAAGGAACTTGGAAACACAAACATCATGAAATATATAATAATTAAAAGAAAAATTTAATAATCGTTACGTTAGGAGTCTTTCTCAAAAATTGAATATAAATACCCAATTGGATCTGAACGTATTCGGCTGCCTTCGCCCTTTACTCAATTTCTTACGTTACTTACAAGCACTAATTGGGTGTAAAAAAATAAATGAAAGAGCAAAAACTCTAAATCAAAATTAATGAGGCTCACGTCTTCATTACTCGGAGGCCCATGCCAAATAGATGAATATCACTAGTCATCTAAAAAATTATGACACTGTAACTGTTAGTCATGTGTGGTGTGTGTACACTGTAACTGTTGGTCATGTGTGGTGTGTGTACACTGTAACTGTTGGTCATGTGTGGTGTGTGTACACTGTAACTGTTGGTCATGTGTGGTGTGTGGACACTGTAACTGTTGGTCATGTGTGGTGTGTATTCACTGTAACTGTTGGTCATGTGTGGTGTGTGTACACTGTAACTGTTGGTCATGTGTGGTGTGTGTACACTGTAACTGTTGGTCATGTGTGGTGTGTGTACACTGTAACTGTTGGTCATGTGTGGTGTGTGAACACTGTAACTAAGTCATGTGTGGTGTGTGAACACTGTCTAAGGTTCTTAGCTATGATGCTTAAACATGCTAAAACACTGGTGTACTCATGGACCATTCTTGGACCAGACCTAGTCCATCATCGGACCGCACCGGATCCTACTGATGACTAATGAATTTGGGGCTTTCTAATTTTCCCACAAAAATACCTCCTTCTTTTTGGTAATTGATGCCCCGTGAAGCCTATACTCAAAACTACCCGACTCATCGCCATGGATGGTCACGCATCGTCGCGTACTAGCCTCCACCACAGGCCGAGGAGGTTCTCACCTAGTGTCTCGGTTCGAACGTGTACAGCTCTCCACGTGGCTAGGAATGCCACAGCGACTGTTACATCTGCTTAGATCTGTGCCATCTCTAGTTATTTAGGCCTGGCTGTTCATTTGCCTCCAGGTGCCTTCATTCTACATGTTTCGACCCTGGCAACTGGCAAAACAGACGAAAGAGTCCCACGCTATTTGTGTTTCACCAGCCTGCGATCGCTTAATGGATATGCATTGAAATGCTTCTTTGACCTCTCTCCTTGGTCAATATCTTGGCTTGTATCCTGTGTTTCACACTAGCTTAATCCCACTCTTCTGACCTGCAGCGGTCCACCAGTCGTCCCTTCTGCAAGGGTTTCATTCTGTATTATATATTCGGTCATGCAAATTCAATAGGCGGTGTCATTTAATGCGCCATTTAATGAGTCATTGAATGTGTAAGCTATTATGTTAGGTTTGTGTGTTTACTATCCAGACTGCCGCCTGTAGAAGCTACGGGTGTGGGAGATGGGGCTTGTTATGATGACAATTGTGATGATGGCAATTATTATAATCTTAATGAATGATGAAGATGACTGTGGCAAAAATTATGACAATAATGGTGATGAATAAGACGACGCTTATGATGATGATTAGAATGAAATTGATGATAATAGTGATAATAACGATGATAAAGATGTAAATGATGACGGTCTTGCTGATGCCATGTGATGCCACAGCGAGGTGCTGGTGGAAGTAACAGTAGTAGTAGTAGTAGTAGTAGTGGTGTCTACCACCAACCAATCCCGCGCATTAAACAACAAGTGTGTCTCAGCGTTCATCTCAACACAAGAGGTTTGCTCCAGTACCGTGCCCCTTCCCACCCCAAATAACAAAACAAAAAATATACCGTAAATTTCATCCTTGTTTCATGGGTTCGCAGAGACGGACTGGCAGGAGAAGGATTTGAATACCGAGAAGCCAAACACTTTCCTGGAGAATAGAGACGGGATCGTAAACAAACTGCGACCGAACCCTCGCTCGCTGTTTATGTAGAATTGATCAAACGTACAGAAACAATTCTGTTGTCGACGTTGGAGGATATGAAGAATGTATGTACATATTTAGTTGACCTCTCCGGCAACCTTGTCCAGAGACAGAACTCCGGGTTATGTTAAGTTTCTGTAGAGAAGCACAGGGAATATTATAAAATGAACACAGTAACATACAAAAACAAAAACAAAATAGAAAGTCCTTTTGAACTATGATTTTGAAATTTGCGGGTATTATTGTGAAGTTGCTGGTCTTACCGGAAGGTTACAGGTATTAACAGGAAGGGGCAGTTTTAGAGTTGAATTTGCACGTATTAGAGGAATTTACGGGTATTAGCAGTAAGTTGCTAGTAATAGCGGGAAGTTGCTAGGAATAGCGGGCAGGTGCTAGTAAGAGCGTGAAGTTGCTAGTATAAGCGGCAGATGGCGGGTAAGAACATAAAAAATAGACAAAACTGCAGAAGTCATAGTTGCCATTACGGAACAGCTCCTATTTATATCCACCCAATCTCTTGAATATTTATGTGTAACCTACGCTTGAAACAATCAATCGATTCCACTTCGACTATGCAATCCGGTAGCTTGTTCCGTAAGTGATGAAGCCTGTTCCCAATCACGTATTTACCTAGATCATTCTTAAATCTAAACTTCCTCAAATTTACATCCGTTATGTTATAATGAAGTATGGTGTGTTGAAGTATATTTAATGTATTTTTTTAATAAAAACGTTAAATATAAACAGGACTAAACAATAATATTTACACATTTGTAGACGATATCAAAATAGTTCGGGAATTAAAATCTAAAGATAACACAAAATCGCCACAAGACGATCTAAATAGGCTTTCAAAATGGTTGAAGATAACATATGTGACTCACAATAGGTAGAAGGGGGTGACAATAGGAGGAGACGGATGATAATGGCGGAAAGCGGCTAACAATACGAGAAATGGCGAGCAGGTGTGTATTTTTTAAAATGGTGGGAAATGTCAGGTTATTTATTATAATGGTTTGTTGTGGCGGATTCAGATATTTTACGCTTTAAAGGCTCAATAGAACCACTCCTCTTATTCAAATAATGTTCGGTCCCCTGGATGGAGTGCAAACACCCTGCCTTGACATTTTAACGTCGACAAAAGCCAGAAGATTCGTCAGTTGAAGATGTCAGTGGGGAGTGGGGGGGGGAGGTATGATAATTATCAGGAGAAAGCACAAAGCCACTACGACTACATAGCAGTTGTAAGGGATATGAGGATAAGGGTTTAGGATTGGACGGAGGAAAAGACTGGTGCCCAATCACTTGGACGGTCGGGGATTGAACGCTGACATGCATGAGGCGAGAACGTTGCTCTACCGTCCAGCCCAAGTAGTTGGGACTATATGATGCAGGATGTTATACATTGTTAAATTTTAAGCCGGGTGAGATTCTGAAGAAAAAGACGATGCTGGGAACATTTCACACTAACTGGTCCGCTTCACAATTCCTTTAAAACTCTGAAGAAACGCGCTGGCATTACTTACACTAACTTTTTGGAGGAGTCGAGATGGCAGCTAAGACACCTATTCTTAAATCCTCTTATATCTGTGGCACTTTTTGGAGGTGAAGACGGCATATTTAACACCATGGAGGAATCGAGATGGCAGTTCTGGCAATTTGTGGAGTCGAAATGGCATATGTAATATTTTGGAGAAGTATAGCGGGTATCTGTCACATTAGTAGTGGTCTGTGTGTGGCGCTGAGAAGAGCTAACATCTATGGCACTTGCGTGAAAAGATCTGGTATTCGGCCAGTGGAGATATTCAAGCTGGCATCTGCGGCTCTTTATGGGGGATCTGAGCTGGCATTTGTTTTACCTGAGGGAATTCAAGCTGGCGTCTTTAACCTTTCTGTGATTTCTAACG
>WNGS01136285.1:14065-28300 GCA_020271785.1 Procambarus virginalis
TCTGCTCTTCTACATTTCTCCTCGACGGCGGGAGGTATTCGTCACGCCACCAAAATGTCATACATCTTTAGTCACAAGAGTTGCCCTTGTGTTTGGTTTAAGGTCATTTGGTCTCGTCGATCTCTCCTCCCTCTACAATTTACTCTACTCTAATAGATACTCTACTCCCTCTACTCCACTGTTAGATTTACCATCTATTAGATCAAGTCTAATTGAACTGGTGGCCACTGACTGGCATTAGGATTTCTTGAAAGAAACACTAAAGGTGAAGTGATCTGCACAGATTCAAAAGCAGCGCTACAAACCTTTAGGGAAAAAACATGCAGAAACCAAGCGATAGTCGCTGAAATCAAGAGAGTTGTGAGAGTACTTACCAATCAGGGAAGAGTCGTCAAGTTTCTGTGGATCCCCTCCCATGTTGGGATATGTGGGAATGAACGAGTAGATGTGCTGGCTGCTGAAGGCGCTGAAGGAGACTATATTGAATACTTCATACCCAAGACTCTACTACAAATTAGAGGTATGTCAGGCAACATCACCGTGACAAGGTAACTGAGGAAAGGAGGATAGAAGAACAAATCAGTGAATCTGTACGATGGAACAATATGGTTGCAGCTGGGAATCATAATCATTATGGACGAAGAGGAGGCGGCCGCGGGAGAGAATCAGTAATAGCAAGAATCCGTCTTGGATATAAATATCCATGGAGATTCGGAATGAACACTAACAGTTGAGCAGCGGAGTTGCAGAATCCGTGGTGAGAGTGACGGACACCGCTTTGACTACCTGAGAGAATGTGAACATCTAAGAGACATTAGAAATATGTGTAACATTGTTTGAGTTAGGAAAACACTATTTGTCAAATATAGATATTGTTCTTAAGAAATTCCCATATTTTGTACCCACAAAATAGCTTAAGGTTACGGGTTGACAAATGTTAATCCCCTTGTTTGATAAGGTGTTCACTTAAGACAGTTAAGCAAGTCAAATTATCAAATATAGATACATATTTTTTTAATCTATATCTTATCTTGTAATCTTGAAAGATTTCCCCCATTTTGCACCTGCACTTTGCTTGTAATTGAGTTGCTTAATTACTAAGTAATTGTACAAAAATTGACTCACTATCTCTTTTCTCCAGGTGAGTGCCACAACACAAGATCAGATGAGTGACGCAACACAAGGCCAGATGAGTGACGCAACACAAGGTCAGATGAGTGACGCAACACAAGGTCCGATGAGTGACGCAACACAAGGTCCGATGAGTGACGCAACACAAGGTCCGATGAGTGACGCAACACAAGGTCCGATGAGTGACGCAACACACAAGGTCAGATGAGTGACGCAACACAAGGTCAGATGAGTGACGCAACACAAGGTCAGATGAGTGACGCAACACAAGGTCAGATGAGTGACGCTACCTGGGGTCACGATGTACCTTTAGGACTTCAAGAATATTCCCCCTTGGGTCTTTCAAAAAGATGTCCCCTGGGGTCCATAAAGATGTCACTGGGGTCCACGAGAAAGTCCTTGGGGTCCACAGGGATATCTCTTGGGGTCCGCGGTGGGAATTTCCTTATCGATATCTTCACCGCTCGAAGGAAATACTTTTGCTTTCTAATGCCGTTGTCTTCAGCCAGCTTCCCTTAACGGCATCTTGTGTTGGCGGGCATTACTGTTGTTCTTGTGTTGGCGGCCATTACTGTTGTTCTTGCACACTGAACAATCACATTAACGTTATGAATCAATGAGAAAATCAGTAGGAGTCATAAAGTAGGCATCAAACCTATGCTCCGTCGGTACTCCCAAGCATAGGCCTTACACCACTGCACCACGACATGGTCAAAAGCAATGCAACCTACGATTCAACAGAATCCTCAAGGGGCCCCCTGAGGCTGCAATGACTCTCAACCACAAACAGGGGATTTTAGCCTGAAATGGAGGCTCTGAACCACTATTTGAGAGCCTCAGACCACAACTTGAGAGTCTCAAGCACAACTGAAGGCTCTCAATCCTATTCTAGTTCTCAACTTAAAAGTATATCGCTTCTAGGATGATATTTTAATGTTAAAATTGAGTGAATAATTCACATCCACTTGATGATGCTTCATCCATTTTTATTTTGTTATTTTATTTTCATATTGTTGTGCAAATATCTTTTAATTGATGTTAATTTAATTGTTGTTTTGAATTCTCAAGTTTTTCCATGTCTCTAGCTCCTCTTAGGGATTGATGTTAGGTTCGGTTATTGATGTCAGACTCAGCTGTTTGTTAGGCCCAGCAAATTGATGTTAGGCTCGGGTAACTGATGTTAAACTCGGCTATTGATGTTAGGCCCTGTTATTGATGGTAGACTCAGCTATTGGTGTTCAGGTTGGCTATTGGTGCTTTGCTCTGTTCTCTTAATCTTTCCTCACAGCAGAGTTCTAATACTCGTCTTAGTGACTTTCTCAAGATCAAATAGGGAATGGAAGGAATTTTCTCCATGCAATACATTCTTCTGTTTGCCAGCTTCACACGTGCCGCTGATTGTGCGTTGTTTATGTGTGCTTTAGATTTGGGTAAATGTGCATTGTTGGGTACCTTGCTTTTCAGAATCCAATTGTTGTTCACCCCTTGTTTTGTTTCACATTTCTTGGCCAATGGATTGTTGAAGGAAAGATACGGGATAAGAGGTTGAAAAATGTGAATGCTAGGTTGAAATAAGATGATGGGAAGGTGATGTTAAGTAAAAGGTTAAGAGAAAGTGAAGTTAAGTGGCCCTTCACTCTGTGATATATTGTTTTGGGGTCGTTATCTCTAATCTCTTTATTTTACACTTGCTGCATGTAGAATGTCGATATTCTACATTGAAAAACGCTCCTTCAGTCAGAGCGTTTACGTACATGAGGAACAGTGAGGGTCCGAGAGCTGGAGCTCGAATATCTCTGTTTGTTCCTCCTCCCCGTTCCTATATTTCCTCTCTCATGACGACCCTCTGTTTCCCATCCATTAGGTATTCACGGCTTGCAATCGGGAACTCCGGGTTCGTATCTTAGGCGGGACAGAAATGGTTGGGCATGTTTCCTATCACCTAATGCACCTGATCTCCTAGTAGTAAATAGTTACCCAAGAATATATGTACATTAGCTGTCTGTACATCGACACAATGAATTATTATTATTATTATTATTATTATTATTATTATTATTATTATTATTATTATTATCTTCTTGGACACTCCAGCCTGTTTTAGATTTTTATAATGGATAGTTTCAAAGGGCTTATGGCAATTAAGGATTAACTCTCCAGCCAACTTTCACTCTCATAACTTTGTCACTTTCATTGAACTCGATCAGGTTTAATTAACCTGACTTGCCCTCCCTGAAGCCGTGATATTTCTCATGTATAAAACATGTCTTCTCCAGGTGTCCGAGAAGCTTGTGTTTGGTCATGTACCCATCATGTACTGGGGGCTTTGGCCTGTAATTTAACCTGTAGTGCTTGTTACCGTTCTTATAAAATGGGAACGACTTTTGCAGTTTTCTGAGCCCGTCTTCAGAGCAAATTCATTACCGCGGGCAACCAACTGCCCCGTCAAACCACCTGGATAGTTATTTAGATATTTGTGATGGTTTTAAAAAGCATATTATTGTTTCAGTATTGGTCTGTTTGTAACTGGAGAGTCAACTTTTGTCGTAAACAGAGATTATTCTCAAGTTAAAACCTTAATGTATTATAAATCGTTGGTTTAAAATATAAAAAGCATACTGCTGATTTTTTTTTAAAGTCTAAAGAATTTAGTTTTCTGTAGCGAAATTCAAGGGCACACTTAAACAGTTTTTTAATTCAATATATCATATTTTGGACAATATTATACCATATTAACGTAACCAAACATAACAAAACCTAACCTGACCTAACTTAATCAAACTAAACCTTAACCTAAAGTAACTTTAACCTAACTTAACCATGGATAGAGAGTAGATAACAGCACACATTACATAGTCATTCTGAATCCATTACCACAAGTGCATTTTCCTCCGCCCTGAGAACAGGTGTCGAGATGTTAGAGAACTCCCGCCACTAATGAGGTGTTGCAGGGTCCTGAATTTTTTCCGGCGTTGCTTTCTGCAGCCTCGGGATAATGTCACAGGGTTCTATACGGCCTTCCATATAACATTTCCATGAGACGCTTGGCTTCCCTCCCTCTGTTGATTCCGTGTTTTACCGCTGTACTGCTGACGTTACTCGCCCCTGTCTTAGGTATATGTTCTCACCTTCAACTATTGTTGACATTTCTGAGGAAGCTTGTTGAGTCTTCCATAGACTCTTATCGTTTTCTGTGAGTGTTTGCCTTGAGTCTTTCACAGACTCTTATCGTTTTCTGTGAGTGTTCGCCTTGAGTCTTTCACAGACTCTTATCGTTTTCTGTGAGTGTTCGCCTCGAGTCTTCTACAGACTCTTATCGTTTTTTGTGAGTGTTCGCCTCGAGTCTTCTACAGACTCTTATCGTTTTCTGTGAGTGTTCGCCTTGAGTCTTCCACAGACTCTTATCGTTTTCTGTGAGTGTTCGCCTTGAGTCTTCTACAGACTCTTATCGTTTTCTGTGAGTGTTCGCCTTGAGTCTTCTACAGACTCTTATCGTTTTCTGTGAGTGTTCGCCTTGAGTCTAATCCCTTGATCGATTACCTTTATTGTCTTCCTCGTGGGACTATTTGGCCTTTATATCATGCACATTTGCTTCTTTCATTCTTGGACGAACATATTCTTAGCTCGTGTTCTCAGGCTTTGGGTGCTATCCTCTCTATGTTCTTTGCAGGTGTGTGTATGTGTATTCGCCTAGTTGTATTCACCTAGTTGTGCATGCGGGGCTTGAGCTCTGCTCTTTCGGCCTGCCTCTTAACTGTCAATCAGCTGTTTCTAACTACTACTACTATTTTTTCCACGCCAAACACACACACACCCAAGGAAGCAGCCCGTGACAGCTGACTATCTCCCTGGTACCTACTTACTGCTAGGTAACAGGGGCATAGGGTGAAATAAACTCTGCCCAATGTTTCTCGTCGGCGCCCGGGATCGAACCCGGGACCACAGGATCACGTGCCCAGAGTGCTGTCCGCTCGGCCACCGCCCCCCCCCCTCCCTCTGTGTGTGTGTGTGTCTGTGCGTGTGTGTGTGTACTCACCTAGTTGTGCTTGCGGAGGTTGAGCTTTGACTCTATGGTCCCGCCTCTCAACTGTCAATCAATTGGTGTACAGATGTGTGTATGTGTGTGCGTGCGTGCGTGCGTGCGTGTATGGAGTAAGGGTGGAGAAGGCTGTGCATCTACACTACACACGGAGAAAGTAGCGCCACTCCCGTGGGGAAGCACCCCTCCCTCCACCCCCCCCCTCCTCTCCCTGTACCCCCCTTCCCTCCCTCCACCCCCCCCCCTCCTCTTCCTGTACCCCCTTCCCTCCCTTCCACCCCCCTTCCCTCCACCCCCCCCCCCATCCTCACTGACACAACATGTCCTTAAGGGTATACAACTTTCAAGCCAAGGAAGTCACAGCTAATAAGAATAGTATACACTCACGCACACACATGGAACAATAAGTATACGTTGTTGTTTAAGCTTCGCTACTTGGAACAAAAAGTTCCAAGTAGCACGGGTTATGGCGAGCCCGGAGTGGACTTACCTGGAACAGGAGCGGGGCTGTGACTTGTGCAGGTCAATAATAAAATAAAATAAGTATATAGAGTCACGTGTTTTTATATATATATATATATATATATATATATATATATATATATATATATATATATGTCGTGCCTAGTAGCCAGAACGCACTTCTCAGCCTACTATGCAAGGCCCGATTTGCCTAATAAGCCAAGTTTTCATGAATTAATATATTTTCTCTATTTTTTTCTTATGAAATGATAAAGCTACCCATTTCATTATGTATGAGGTCAATTTTTTTTTATTGGAGTTAAAATTAACGTAGATATATGACCGAACCTAACCAACCCTACCTAACCTAACCTAACCTATCTTTATAGGTTAGGTTACGTTAGGTATCCGAAAAAGTTAGGTTAGGTTAGGTACGTTAGGTAGTCGAAAAACAATTATTTCATGAAAACTTGGCTTATTAGGCAAATTGGGCCTTGCATAGTAGGCTGAGAAGAGCGTTCTGGCTACTAGGTACGACATATATATATATATATATATATATATATATATATATATATATATATATATATATATATATATATAATATACACGTGTTCAACCTCCAGTCTTCCGCACTGACAGTGATCAACACTACCCTCCCCTGGTGAACACCCCATGTGAACACCCCTGGTGAACACCCCAGGTGAACACCCCCAGGTGAACACACCTGGTGAACACCCCAGGTGAACACACATGGTGAACACACCTGGTGAACACCCCTGGTGAACACCTCCAGGTGAACACCCATGGTGAACACCCAGGTGAACACCCCTGGTGAACACCCCTGGTGAACACCCCTGGTGAACACCCCTGGTGAACACCCCAGGTGAACACACCTGGTGAACACCCCTGGCGAGCACCCCAGGTGAACACCCCAGGTGAACACCCCTGGTGAACACCCCAGGTGAATACCCCTGGTGAACACCCCTGGTGAACACCCCAGGTGAACACCCCTGGTGAACACCCCTGGTGAACACCCAAGGTGAACACCCCTGGTGAACATCCCTGGTGAACACCCAAGGTGAACACCCCTGGTGAACATCCCTGGTGAACACCCCTGGTGAACACCCCAGGTGAACACCCCTGGTGAACACCCAAGGTGAACACCCCTGGTGAACACCCCTGGTGAACACCCCAGGTGAACACCCCTGGTGAACACCCCTGGTGAACACCCCAGGTGAACACCCCCAGGTGAACACACCTGGTGAACACCCCAGGTGAACACACATGGTGAACACACCTGGTGAACACCCCTTGTGAACACCTCCAGGTGAACACCCCTGGTGAACACCCCTGGTGAACACCCCTGGTGAACACACCAGGTGAACACCCCTGGTGAACACCTCCAGGTGAACACCCCTGGTGAACACCCCTGGTGAACACCCCAGGTGAACACCCCCAGGTGAACACACCTGGTGAACACACATGGTGAACACCCCTAGTGAACACCTCCAGGTGAACACCCCTGGTGAACACCTCCAGGTGAACACCCCTGGTGAACACCCCTGGTGAACACCCCTGGTGAACACCCCTGGTGAACACCCCCAGGTGAACACCCCTGGTGAACACCCCTGGTGAACACACCTGGTGAACACCCCTGGTGAACACCCCAGGTGAACATCCCTGGTGAACACCCCAGGTGAACACCCCAGGTGAACACCCCAGGTGAACACCCCTGGTGAACACCCCAGGTGAACACCCCAGATGAACACCCCATGTGAACACCCCTGGTGAACACCCCTGGTGAACACCCCAGATGAACACCCCTGGTGAACACTCCAAGTGAACACCCCTGGTGAACACCCCAGGTGAACACCCCTGGTGAACACCCCAGATGAACACCCCATGTGAACACCCCTGGTGAACACCCCTGGTGAACACCCCTGGTGAACACTCCAAGTGAACACCCCTGGTGAACACCCCAGATGAACACCCCATGTGAACACCCCAGGTGAACACCCCTGGTGAACACCCCTGGTGAACACCCCTGGTGAACACCCCAGGTGAACACCTCCAGGTGAACACCCCTGGTGAACACCCAGGTGAACACCCCTGGTGAACACCCCTGGTGAACACCCCTGGTGAACACCCCTGGTGAACCTTGCCTGAAATATGAAGCCAAACGATCTACCTAATTGCTGGTATTGTGGTGATTGTCCTCACCTATTTGTGCTTGCGGGGGTTGAGCTCTGGCTCTTTGGTCCCGCCTCTCAACTGTCAATCAACTGGTGTACAGATTCCTGAGCCTACTGGCCTCTATCAGAGTCACTGTGTTAATGACTAGCTGTGTTGTGGTGGTGGAGGTGTGGTATGGTTGGTGGTGGAGGTGTGGCATGGTTGGTGGTGTTTACAAACACAGTGTCTACGGGGAATGTAAAGCTCTAGCTCTTGAAACCCCGCCAACGAGCCCTTGTTGTACCTGTTGTGTTATAATCTATCTATCTCTCAATGTTCTAATTCTTTGTCGTATCTGGCTTTATATTCGTGGATGGCGGGCATGTTTGTTTATCCCCCCCCCCCACCCCTTGCAGGACACGTGTACCTCCTGGCATTTCTTCGACACATTTGCACTTCCAGCTTCACATACAGGTCCTACCTCGTCCTCGACTGACCCTCGAGGGGTTCAGCAGAACTCCAGGCTGCAGTCTTAGGGTGATTCTTACTTTGCCTTAATTGAAAGATTCGGTCTTTGTCCACCTTGTCTGTTCCTCACAGTATTTTGTATGTTGAGATTATATCTCCTCTGTTTCTTCTCTCCACCGGGGGTTGTGAGATTTAATACTCTTAAGCTGTTCTAGTAGCTTAACACTCTTACTTCCGGCACCAGTCTTGCTGCAAACCTCTGCACGTTTCAGCTTTGTTTCTGTGCTTCACAGCTTGGGTTCGCATTCCATGCCGGTCCTGCATATTCCAGTATTGGTCTGAAAGAAGGATTGATTACCATTTTGGCTTGCCTTTGAGCAGCCTGAGGACAGTAATATACCGATAACTGCTACAGAATTGAGTAGATCTGAGATAAAGTGAAATTCACGCTACTTATTCTATCATTACACTTTTTATTATTATTATTATTAACACATTTAGGTACAACTACATTTGTGCAGCTACCCTTGACTATATGAATGGGAGTACAACGTGTCAAAAAGCTAGCTACGTGATGCTAAAAAATCCCCATCACACAGGATGGTTAGTCATACAGAGGCATGTGATTAATAGTCTGCACTGGCAGACTCTGGATGCATTATGAGGATATCATCAACACAAGAGTGAATAAGATAGCAGTGATACTAAAAGTCCCCATCTCGCAGGATGGTTAGCCATATGTTCAGTTTTTTTATTAATGTTATTATTTTTTTACCACAGACGTGGCCACACATTTACAATGTTAACTAGCATATATGCATTTTCTTCTGTCCTCCATGGACAAGGTGAGAGATCTGTTAAACATATAGTTCAGGGATTTATTGAACAATCAGCCACAGAAGGTGATTGTAGTGCTTTTAAAATGCTAATCTAACCTATATACATAAATACATAGATACACAAAGTTCCGTCTGCCCTACATTAAGTGGTCAATGTGTCTTTTACATAGTGTTATTAATGTGCATTTACGAAAGTGAAATGTAATTTTGATCAGCTTCCGCATATGCTTTATACACATACATACGAACACATATACATATATGTACTTATATACATACTTACACATATACATTGTGACGGTAACGAGTTAGAAATGGTGGTCGGCAGTCTTCCAACTAGCAGGAGTCAGTGCTGGGCCACATATATATAAAAAAAAGAAAAGGAGAAAAGGAAAAAAAGAAAAAAAAGAATGACTGCGTGATTGGTAATCTGTGGTAAGGTTGGAAAGACGAAAGACAATAATAAAAAATGGATTTTAATAACAATAAAAAAACACAAATTGAAACAAATGCAAAATCTTGGCTTAATGGTAACAAATGTCAAGTGAAAAAAAATATATAAACATGAAAATAGATTACGTTAATGGGGAGGAGAATTGACATACAAAAGTAAATAAAATATGAATGCTGGAATATATGCACTAACTATAAACCTCTATTTGACCACACAAGGTGAGTCACTTAGGAGTTCATAGCTTGCGAGCACACAATATTCTGGCTGGCAGAAACGCAAGGGACTCCAACAATAACTGGCGACGACTTGTGATTGGCGAGGAGCCGGAGTGGAGTGTTGGTTGGCGGCCAATGAGGAAGCTGGATGGCCGCAAGTCGCTAGTTAGGCAGTTGAAGGG
Organism: Procambarus virginalis; assembly: GCA_020271785.1. Classification (NCBI taxonomy): domain Eukaryota; kingdom Metazoa; phylum Arthropoda; class Malacostraca; order Decapoda; family Cambaridae; genus Procambarus; species Procambarus virginalis. The sequence continues at coordinate 24,031 of WNGS01136285.1, forward strand.
TTCGGCGTGTCGACCAGGTGCAGCAGGTGCTGGAGTGGGGGGGAGGAGGGAGTTGCTGGTACGTGTGGCTATCTTATAATACGTTTAGCCACTACAAAACGTATCTTGTATATTGATGAGGACAGGACGAGTCGTAGAAATAGCAGGCTAAATCTCTGATAAGAGATTATCGTCACAACATACATACATTTATACATACATACATACATACATACATACATACATACATACATACATACATACATACATACATACATACACACACATACAATTATGGCTCTCCTACTCTGAGAGGGTAAGATAGCTGATAGAGAAACTAGTGTGTTATTAAGCATTTAACCACTGAAGGTTATTAAGATGCTTTTACAAGTTCAGGTTATATAATAACATCACATACATACATTGTATAATTGATACATTACATGGTCAATCTTGGGTACAAGTCCAATATATAGTGTTCGAGTACTCAAATAGTAATTACACAGTACAGCATACCTCAGCCCAGGAGGGCGAAAGTCAGTCAATATGGACATTCTACAATATAATGTTCAAGGGAGTGCATGTTTTCTCTTTCACAAAGTTGACACATTGTGTACTCGACATTTGGGGTTTGAGAAAGCTGCCAGATACGTCTATATCCCAGGCGTATTCTGGCCACTATATCATCACATTGCCGGGTTCTCGCTCTATTAGTCCAATATGTGAATGTCTCCTCACGATATCTATCATAATATTTAATGCTACAACTTTCAGGTCTTTGTGAATTGTTAGGTCAGCGGACTTCTAGACGTTTACTGCTACTGTTCCCAGACGCGCTCTAGTCAACTGGACCACGACATGATCAAACGAATTGCAACCTGGGGTACTACTGCACCCACAAGGTGCCGAGCTTCCACTGGAGCCTAGTCGGGGTTTCACAGAATTTCCAGTTAGGCTATCTTACACCCACAGCCTGGGTGTAGGGTACACTACCACCCACAAGGTAGTGGGTGTTGTGTTTAGGGTGTAGTACTGGAGGATCTCTTCTCCTACCCTCCTCCTCATCCTTAACCTCCTCCTCCTTAACCTCCGCCTGCGTAACCTCCACCTCCTTCTCTCCTTTCTCCGTCTAGCGAAAGTGAAACTGCACCCTGGAGCCAGAGGAGGCGGGTGGGTAGGTGGGAGGGAAGGTGGGATGGGGGATGGGAGGGACTGGATGGGGACGCCCACCTGGTAGGGAGGGAGTGAAAGGTGAGAACCCCCCCCCTTCCTCCCCCCCCCCCTCTTCCCTCCCGTTCCCCCCAAGATAACTGCAGGTGATACTGAGCCTCGAACGACACCCTGCATGACAATGGCGTTCTGGTATCGTTGTGTGAAGTACGAACGGCCCCCGAATTAAAGAGCGGAAAGTGCCCCATGACCGAAGAGCCTAGGGGAAAGTGGCTGCCAGAGGCGCTGATGGGGAGGAGTTACGTCAAGATGGGCATCATGGAGGGTGTGGAATGGGGAGGGGGGATTGTGGGGGGGGGGGGTTAGCCACATGTACCTGGAGTGTACTTAATTAACACACTTCCTCCCCCCCCCCTCCCCACCTGTCCCCCCCCCCCCACACACACACACTTCTCCCTTCTTTCTACAAGTATTTTCACTTTCTCCGGCTGAATTACCAACCTGAGTGGTTATGTTTGTGGGTTGTGGAAACTGCTTGCTGAAGCGTCTGTAAATGTTGTAGCTACGACCTGCGTGATGCCTCTGAAGCTGTGCGTCTCTGCGGCTGTGTCCGCCTCTGAAGCTGTGTGTCTCTCTGCGGCTGTGTCCGCCTCTGAAGCTGTGTCTCTCTGCGGCTGTGTCCGCCTCTGAAGCTGTGTGTCTCTCTGCGGCTGTGTCCGCCTCTGAAGCTGTGTCTCTCTGCGGCTGTGTCCGCCTCTGAAGCTGTTCTCTCTGCGGCTGTGTCCGCCTCTGAAGCTGTGTGTCTCTCTGCGGCTGTGTCCGCCTCTGAAGCTGTGTCTCTCTGCGGCTGTGTCCCCTCTGAAGCTGTGTGTCTCCTGCGGCTGTGTCCGCCTCTGAAGCTGTGTTCTCTGCGGCTGTGTCCGCCTCTAAAGCTGTGTGTCTCAGCAGCTGTGTTCCGACCTTCGGCAGCTGCGGACGGTTCACTCCATCTCCCACGACAGATGTTCTGCTGACAAAAACGTACACCAGGGCACCAGCTGTGTATAGACGCACCCGAGTGCGTCGCTAAACGCACCTACACCACGTCGGCCGTGTCATAGAGCTGGGGCGATAGTGGCACCTTGCCCTATATATATATATATATATTATATATATATATAATATAATATATATATATATATATATATATATATATATATATATATTATATTATATACATATATATATATATATTAGCGCCCCGTTCTATCGTACATATTAGCGCCCCGCTCTATCACCCAGGACCTGTTTGTGGCTAAAGGTACTTACACAGTACCGTACTCCTGCAAGCTTACAGGAACCGGTTTAATGTAGCGCCGCCGGCCCCGTCCTGGGGTGCTGGGAGGGGCGGTGGTAAACGGCTGGGATCACACCTAGTATTTTTACTTACTAGGATCACATTCAAGAGCAGAGTTGCTAGGATCATACACGCGCACGCACACGCAACGCACACGCACACACGCACACGCACACACACACACACCCACACACACACCACACACACACACACACACACACACACACACACACACACACACACCCAGCACCACACACACACACACGCTAGGATCACACCCAGGAGCAGTACAAACAATATCATTACCTTCCTCGTAACGTAGCAACTTTCCACAAGGACTATGACTATAACAAGCTACTTCAGTCTCACGAATCCCCTTGAAGATACACGAATCTCTCGAATTTTGCTACTCTAAAAAATAGAACTGTTCTACTACCTCACCAACCTCGCTACGTCAGTCATCGTTCACCTATAAGCAGTCGAGCCGATGCATCGAAAACAATTATATATTTTACGGCTGGACGGTAGGCTTCATGCAGGTCGGCGTTCAATTCCCCGACCGTCCATTAAGTGTTGGACACCATTCCATTCCCCCGTCCCATCCCAAATCCTTATTCTGATCCTCCCAGTGTTATATAATCGTAATGGCTTGTGCAGACGAGAGTCACAATAACGTGGCTGAAATATGTTGACCAAACCACACGATAGAAAGTGAAGGACGAAGACGTTTCGGTCCGTCCTGGACCATTCTCGGCTTGAGAATGGTCCAGGACGGACCGAAACATCGTCGTCCCTTTACTTTCTAGTGTGTGGTTTGGTCAACGTAATGGCTTGGTGCTTTCTCTCGATTGTTCCCTTTCTATATACTCATTCCTCCCATCAATAATGGATTGGCCTATTACGTTTGTAACCAAAAAAAATAAGGAATATGAGGTATTACAAGTTAAAAGCTGCTGTAAAATAGCTTCAACTGCAGTTTGCTCGTGTGTTCGTGGCTGTTGTGTGTCTCAGAGCTGTGAGGATTGAGTTGGTTGGACCGTCTTGATAGAAAAGCAACCCGTCCTCTTAAAAATAACGTCACTTTCGCTCGTGTGCGCGCTATGGCCAAATTTGGACGTAATTTGAAATGAAATCGACTCACAAAAGTGACGTACTGTTCCGTTTTCTGTTTGAGTCGTTCGGTTACTCCGCATTTTTAGAAAGGATGCTTTCCATTAACGTTTTCATAACGTTTTGAAACTATATGAGGTATTTCCTGCCCACCTAACCTATCAGAGGACCCTTAACTTACTGTTGTTGAAAAAAAAAATCCCAATTTTATATTCATTTTTTTTTTTCATTTTCAAATACGTCCCTATTCGACCATTCTGGTAAACGGCCAAAAGCGACGTTCTTTTAAGAGGACAGGTTGCCCCCCACCTCACCCCCTTTCAAGCTTCTATTAAGCTTGTTTTCATTTTATTTTTTATATCAGCCGTCGAGGGGATAAGAACTTACGCAAGATAGTCTCGCTGTAAGCGACAACTTACGCGCTCCACCCTCTTAAGTTGCGCCTCTCGGAAGATTGATGGATGGTATTCCTTTCCACGGTGGAAGGAGTGTTGATGGGAGGGGGGGGGCTACAACCTCTCCTTCCCCCCCCCCCCTCCCCCGTTGATGGGGGCGGCTACAGGAAGAGACTGGGTGGGTACGTCTCAAGGAGAAGGTAAAGTTATTATCAGAAGGTGATAGGCCGGTATGATTACATAGTATTTACATTGGTTATTAGGACCAGGAGCTGGGGTG
>WNGS01136286.1:0-11571 GCA_020271785.1 Procambarus virginalis
TTTAGAGGAATTAGCCTTCATTCATTTGTGCAGTCAAATTGCATTGTATAGTACTACTGTTCATAATATCAAGAGTATTCTCATTATTAGAAGAAAGAGTTTAAGTCACCATCAGTGACATCACGAGCGAGAACAGGCCTCTAAGGCGGAGGGACTTGACGGTCATAAGTCACCAGTTGCCATTCCTCTATTTGTTCTCAAAGGTCAAACAGCTATTTTGTAATTGGCAATACTCTTCCTTAAGATGTTTGTGTAATTAAACTTCAGTACAATATCAATCAATCTGGAACATTCAATACAACAGAGGTTAATTGTTATAACTTAGCCTGGCAAAGTAACTTAGATACTAGCGGAAGAATACAGATCTAGGCCTCTGGGTAGAGGAGCAGAGAGGACGATTAGTGTGGTAGCCGGATCAACTGGGGGAGGTCACCATCTCACCTCCCATAAGACCAGCACTCTCCCCAAGCGGGTCAACATAGAAGGTAGAGTTGCTTTGTGAGTAATTGTAGGAATAGTCCACTCATTGCCGTTAAATATTCAGTCAGGGAGTGTTCAAGTCAGGATTATAATTTCTTAGACTCTGTTTTAGGTTTGAATAAATTAATTAGTTATTAATTTTGCATTTTCATTTGTGACGATAATCTCTTATCAGAGATTTAGCCTGCTATTTCTACGACTCATCCTGTCCTCATCAATATACAAGATACGTTTTGTAGTGGCTAAACGTACATATTAAGATAGCCACACGTACCAGCAACTCCCTCCTCCCCCCACTCCAGCACCTGCTGCACCTGGTCGACGCGCCGAACCCTTCAACTGCCTAACTAGCGACTTGCGGCCATCCAGCTTCCTCATTGGCCGCCAACCAACACTCCACTCCGGCTCCTCGCCAATCACAAGACCTCGCCAGTTATTGTTGGAGTCCCTTGCGTTTCTGCCAGCCAGAATATTGTGTGCTCGCAAGCTATGAACTCCTAAGTGACTCACCTTGTGTGGTCAAATAGAGGTTTATAGTTAGTGCATATATTCCAGCATTCATATTTTATTTACTTTTGTATGTCAATTCTCCTCCCCATTAACGTAATCTATTTTCATGTTTATGTATTTTTTTCCACTTGACATTTTTACCAGTAAGCCAAGATTTTGCATTTGTTTCAATTTGTGTTTTTTTATTGTTATTAAAATCCAGTTTTTATTATTGTCTTTCATATTTCCTACCTTACCACAGATTACCAATCACGCAGTCATTCTTTTTTTTCTCTTTTTTTTTATATATTATATGTGGCCCAGCACTGACACCTGCTAGTTGGAAGACTGCCGACCACCATTTCCAACTCGTTACCGTCACATATAAATGGGGGTCTGTCCACGGAGCTTCACTCAGGTATTGGTAATTGTGGTAAGCATACTTGGCTCTTATTTCCCTTGCTTCCATTATTCACATTAATCATTTTTTATTTTATATGGTGCTGTGTATATTGTACATTACGGGAATAGCATATGGTGAGAGTGAGACAACTTTGGATTACGTGGTGACTGTAGGCCGCAGTCATACTCTTAATTGGTCGTCTCCCCCTTCCGTGTTATCCTCCGTGTTTAACATCTTTGTCCCCAGATATTTCTCACTTTTTGACAGATTATCACATAGGTACCCTGGTACTGTGGTCTGTCTCCGGGTCAATAGCACCCAAGTCCTGCAATCCGACTCTAGGAGGAAAAAGAGGGCTTTAGATCCTCTAGCACGAACTATTATTGGCGAATTGGGACCTCGCCGATAGTTCTCGTCACCAGTTGACACTCGCACCCCTACTCGTCGGTCAGACTGATGGTATTTACCAAAAGGTAGGGAATTGGCGTTCTTTCTTTTGAGCACAAAGTTCGCTAATTCTGTAAATACCATATTCAATTTCAGTGGGTACCATTGCTTATGTTCTATAGTGACTTGGCAAGGTATGACTACATTTTTTGGACTACCTCATTTATTTTGAAGCCATTTAGTGTTTCACTTGTATTTTAAACTTAGTTTTCACTAATTAGTAGGATTTTCTTGCCTTTATCCTCCCATAGTGAGTACCAGGTACAAGATTTCCTGCGACCTTATTCATTTACCATCTTGAATTAACTTTAATTATTAATAATTCCCCACAGGATAGGTATCAGTTGCCACGTTTCCTGTTTCTGACACTCGCCATATTCTCACTATATTCGTCTCCTTTGTTTTGCTATATTTTCACCATGTTCCGCTTACAAGCTTTCAAAGCAGATCCAGAAAGTGAAATAGGGACCTTACGTCACGCTAAGAGGGTCGATTTGTTAACTCTTGCACATGAGTATCACTTAGAAGTTCCTGATGGAGCCAACAAATTTGCCATTAATAATATGATACTGGATCACCTTGCTGAGGAAGATATTATAGATTCTTCTACTCATGAACAGTACATTATTTCAGATAAAGATGACTTGAGAGCGATAAAGCTCAAATTGGAACTTGCCAAGATCGAGCTACAGCAACAACAAGAAGCAGCTGCAAGCAGAAAGGAAGAAGCTGCCCTCAGAAAGGAAGAACAAACGCGTGAAGCTGCCCTCAGAAAGGAAGAAGCTGCCCTGAAGAAGAAGAAAGTGAACGTGAGTTGGCCTTATACAAACAGCGACTCGAGATACAACGCGACCACGACAAACGACAGGCAGAAGCAATGCTAGAATGTCGTAACCGAGAACTCACGAGGGACGCTGCACACCAAGCTCAACTCCAACAAGCGGCAGCTAGTCTTCCTCCCAGTTTCAATATCTCCCATGCAAGTAAGTTAATGCCCCCGTTCCTCGAAACGGAGGTTGATGTGTTCTTTACCACTTTTGAGACCCTTGCTGTTCAACTTAATTGGCCTGACGACCAATGGGCTACCCTTCTCAGAGTACATTTAACAGGTAGAGCAGCAGTCACACTCAGCACTTTGGCTTCGGAAAACGACTACACCACCCTGAAACAAGCTGTGTTGGACGCCTACCTTCTCTCCACCGAAAGCTATCGACGAAAGTTTCGTGACTACGTCAAGGCAAGTACCACCACCTTCTTAGAATTTGCTAACACCAAACAAAGATATTTCATGAAATGGCTGGAGGCAGCACATGTCTCTACTTTTTCAGAACTTGTCAACCTCATACTGGTTGAAGAATTTTTGAGACGTGTACCTCCTCCTGTCCGCCTATACTTAGCAGACAAGGAAGAGACGGAGTTAGTGAAGTGTGCGAAGTCAGCTGACACTTACAGCCTCATCCACCGGCTGACTCCAGATCCTACCAGCAAGAAGTCTTGGTACAGTTACGAGAAAGCGAGCCCAGATCAAGGTACCTCTCAACTGTACTGCAGGTATTGTCGATTATATGGACACACCATTGACAAATGTGGTAAGTCCCAATCTAAAGGTAACGTCGAACCCCCTAAGTCTAAAACTACTCACCCTAAGTCCGGTAAGCCTGTAATGAATGTTGGTGTTCATGCTAATGATCTCTCTCTCTTTACCAAGCATCTATATCCAGGAACTATCTCTACCCACGGTTCAGATTCAGAGGGACGTTTCGGACTTAAGATCCTACGGGACACAGCGGCTCTACAATCGATCGTTTTGAAATCGGCTGTGCCCAACGTCGCCTACACAGGAGAGACTGTGTTCATCACTGACCTTACTGCTACAACTCCTTATCCACTTGCCCGAGTTTACCTGGATTGTCCCTTCGTGACCGGTGAAGTCCAAGTCGCCGTCAGGGAAAAGCCTTTTCCCATGCCTGGAGTGCAACTTCTCCTGGGCAACGACTTGGCAGAAGACCAACAACCAAACAACCTGATCATCAAGGACATATCCAAGGTAAGCAACTCTGTGGTGGATAACCCGATTTTTGAACATTTCCCAGTAAAGGTTCAAGAGAGTGATGAAGGTTCTCCTCCTGTTATGGTGACCACCCGTGCTCAAGCTGCACGTCCACAGCCAGCCGACTCTACTGCTACCGCTGTCCCTCAGGACCCTTCGAAACTACCCCCTAACCTGACCGCGGTGGAGTTCCGTAAGTTACAGAGAGATGATCTTACATTGACACCATTATTCTTTCAGGCTGAAACCCAATCCGACAGTGTTCCTGGGTTCTTTATGGAGAACGAAATACTCTATCGCAGGTATAGACCCAGTAAACTGAAGGACGAGGACGATTGGGCAAACGTTGAACAACTAGTGATTCCCACCAGCCTGCGGCCCACGATTCTACACCTGGCCCACGGCGCTTTGTCACACTATGGGTTCAACAAGACTTACCATGGAATTCGACAAGACTACTACTGGCCAGGTATGGTAAACGACATCAAAACTTATGTCAAATTATGCCACGTGTGTCAGTTAGCCGGGAAACCGAACGTTTCCATTCCCAGAGCACCACTGATACCCATCCAGGTGCCTGAGGAACCGTTCCACAAGCTCATTATCGACTGCGTTGGTCCTTTGCCTCGGACCAGTGCAGGCAACGCATATATCTTAACCATCCTGTGTCCTACCACCAGATTTCCGATAGCAGTTCCAGTAAAAAATATTACAGCTGCTACAGTGGTGAAGAATCTACTGAAAATCTTCACCCAGTATGGATTTCCGAGGGAGATTCAGAGCGACTGTGGTACCAACTTCACCAGTGATCTCTTCAAACGGACTCTGGAGGAGTTCAACATCAAACAGGTACTGTCCAGCCCCTATCATCCTGCTTCACAGGGTTCTCTCGAGCGTAGTCATCAAACCATCAAGGCACTCTTAAAAAAGTTCTGTAATGAGACCTCAAAGGATTGGGATAGGCAAATTGATCTCATCATGTGTATTTTCAGAAGTCTTCCCAACGAGTCACTAGGAGTATCTCCTTATGAGATGCTCTACGGACGTAAGTGCCGTACACCTCTCAAGGCTTTCAAGGATTCTCTACGTGATGACACCTTCAGTGAGCATCAGAGTGTGCCCCAGTATCTTCAAAATCTCCGACACATTCTAGAGAGGGTCCATTCCTTTGCCAGCAACAACCTACAGAAAGCCCAGGAGAGGATGAAGACTCGTTACGACCAGCACTGTAAAGTAAGGAAGTTTACACCAGGAGACTTAGTGCTTGCCTATTTCCCTATCCCAGGTTCTCCTTTACAGAACAGGTTCTCAGGACCCTACCGTGTTAAGGAGTGCCGGAACAACTTCAACTACGTTCTCGAGACCCCCGATAGGCGGCGGAAGACCCAGCTGTGCCACATTAATTTACTCAAGCCCTACCATGGGGTTCCTCCCACTGTGTTAACCAATTTCACCTCATTTACAGGTCCATACAGCCACAGTGAGACCTTCCCTGCTTCTCCTTCCGAGAGCACTGACACTGAGACAGCGCTCTCTAACTCGGAAATCCTTACTAACCTTCAACATCATTTTCAGGACGATAATAGTGCTCCACTAATCAAACTCGTCAGAGAATATCAAGAGTTGTTTCGAGATGACCCCCAAGAGTGTACTGTAACTCAGCACGACATCCAACTGCTACCTGACACCCAGCCGATTCGCCAACCATTCTACCGAATCAGCCCGAGCAAAACGGAAGTCATGCGGGCTGAGGTACAGTATCTCTTGGACCATGGACTGGCTACCCCCTGTGAGTCCCCCTGGGCCTCACCATGCATCCTGGTACCCAAACCTCACGGCAAAATCCGTCTGTGTACGGATTATAGGAAGTTGAACCAGGTCACAGTGAAGGACGCCTACCCAATACCCAGGGTAGACGACATTTTGGATGCCATTGGTAATGCCCGCTACCTGTCTCAGGTAGACCTACTAAAGGGCTACTACCAGGTGAGTTTAACGGAGCGAGCTAAGGTACTGTCCGCCTTTATAACCCCGTTTGGTCTCTACAGGTACAATCGCCTTCCCTTTGGACTCTGCAATGCCCCAGCCACCTTTCAGAGAGCTGTCAACCGCGTCATCCAGGGCTTGGAAAACACCTACGCCTATTTGGACGACATCGTGGTAGCATCCAACACCTGGAGCGAACACCTGCTCCAGCTACAACGATTGTTCTACAAGCTCCTGAAAGCCGGCCTCACCATCAATTTGGGCAAGTCCACCTTCGCGAAAGGTAAAGTGCGGTACCTGGGTCATGTTATAGGGAGTGGCAGCCTGGCTCCGTTAAACATTCACATTCAAGCAATCCAACAGTATCCACAGCCTACTACCAGGAAGCAGCTCCTGCGCTTCCTTGGTCTTGCTTCCTATTACCGTAGGTTTGTGAAGAATTTTAGCACTGTTGCAACCCCATTAATCACCTTAACCAGTCCCAAGCAACGGTATAATTGGACCAGAGAGCAAACCGTTGCATTCGAACAACTCAAATTCCTCCTCTGTTCTAATCCCATTCTCGCCTCACCAGATATCAAGAAGCCTTTCATCCTCCATGTCGACGCCAGTGGTACCGGCATCGGAAGTGTCTTAATGCAGCAGCGAGGCGAGGAGGTTCTACCTGTCAGCTACTACAGTTGCAAGTTGAAGCCTCATCAGAAGAACTACAGTACTATAGAGAAGGAACTCCTGTCCATCGTCCTGAGCTTACAACACTTTGCACCATATCTGCACGGTGCTAGGTCCACTACCATCTATTCGGACCACAACCCTCTGAGATTCTTACATCAAGCCCAATTTAATAACCAACGTCTGCTGCGATGGGCTTTATATCTTCAAGGCTTCAATTTAAAGATCTGCTACATCAAGGGGCCTGATAACATCATCGCTGACGCCCTCTCCAGAGTGCATGAGGTAGAGGCAGCTCCACCTCCCACTCTACCTCCAGTGGACATGATTCACCCGAAACAGCAGGCTTCGGGGGAGAGTTGTGACGATAATCTCTTATCAGAGATTTAGCCTGCTATTTCTGCGACTCATCCTGTCCTCATCAATATACAAGATACGTTTTGTAGTGGCTAAACGTACATATTAAGATAGCCACACGTACCAGCAACTCCCTCCTCCCCCCCACTCCAGCACCTGCTGCACCTGGTCGACGCGCCGAACCCTTCAACTGCCTAACTAGCGACTTGCGGCCATCCAGCTTCCTCATTGGCCGCCAACCAACACTCCACTCCGGCTCCTCGCCAATCACAAGACCTCGCCAGTTATTGTTGGAGTCCCTTGCGTTTCTGCCAGCCAGAATATTGTGTGCTCGCAAGCTATGAACTCCTAAGTGACTCACCTTGTGTGGTCAAATAGAGGTTTATAGTTAGTGCATATATTCCAGCATTCATATTTTATTTACTTTTGTATGTCAATTCTCCTCCCCATTAACGTAATCTATTTTCATGTTTATGTATATTTTTTCCACTTGACATTTTTACCAGTAAGCCAAGATTTTGCATTTGTTTCAATTTGTGTTTTTTTATTGTTATTAAAATCCAGTTTTTATTATTGTCTTTCATATTTCCTACCTTACCACAGATTACCAATCACGCAGTCATTCTTTTTTTTCTCTTTTTTTTTCTTTTCTTTTTTTTATATATATATGTGGCCCAGCACTGACACCTGCTAGTTGGAAGACTGCCGACCACCATTTCCAACTCGTTACCGTCACACATTATTTCCATGTGTTTGTTATATTTATGTGAATTGTCCTTGTCACGTGGTTCCCACGTGGCCGAGTTGAATTGGGCGCCGATTCTAACACCGAATCAGGATTATTACTCCTGTTGATTTTAATTAACTACACACGTAAGATCCAGGGTTTATTTGTACTAGTGGGGAATCAAGCCCCAAGGTTGATTGTTTAGCGTGGTCGATCCAGATCTCGATCATGGCTCATTTTGGTTACTGATCTGGTGGTGGCGGCGGAAAGGAGATCCTAAAACTTTGCTAGAAGTCTATTTTCACGTCATACGGGTTGTAGAATCTCAAGTCGGTAAATCGTCTTGAGACCACGTGGCGTGGAGTCTGCTCGAGTAAAAGTCTTGGGGTCCCTTGGTTAAGAACTAAAGGAACTAAAGTAAAGAACACGGGTAAAGAGAGAAAAAGAGGGTAGAAGGAAGAGAGACCCCGTCCCGTGTTACACAGAGACCAGTCCTGGAAGGCTGGCCCCAGGGTGGGTGTGGGAAAGTGAACGCTGTCCACACAGAGGCCGACTCCCCAGGGCCGACCCCGTGTCGGTCGTTGTCGCTGTGGCGAATCCCACGGATGTGGGGGGGGGGGGAGGAGGCGGCTTACAGGCATGTAGGTCGCCACCCAGGATACCTCTCGTGGTGGCACGTGATCAGTGGTCCGCCTCTCGGGCCCCACCACGTGGTCCTCGATCATTCATGGTGTTCCTCGTGCGCGTTCTACCGTGGATCTGGAAGTATTAAGGCAGTAAGAGGGGGCAGAAGCTGGCATGCAGTGGTAACGTGTAAGGCAACGGCACAGTTGTGGTGGGCCCACATCATACGCGTACTGGTGTCAGCTTAGGTGGCAAGAGTGGGGCTAACTGGATGCTGCACCTGTTGCGAGAGGCAGGAATGGTAGATTTGAATAAAGTCCCAAGCAGAACTGAGTGGGGGACTTAGAAGCCTGGCAAAGGTACTGCCAGATACAAAAGTCCTAACTCCTGGCACAAACGGACACCTCCTCAGCGGGAACTAAGAGAAGTAGTGAAAGACGGCGTCCAGTATTAGTTAAACGACCGTAAATGTAAACCCAGAAAGTAAATTGAACAGGCGTGTGAAGCAAGAACCATGAGGCCCGTACTCCGCAACCGGTACATCCTAGCTGACTTTACTTAGTAGTATAGAGGCAAATAGCAGAGTAAACAACATAAATGTAACCAGTGGTGAGTAACATAATTATGCAGCAAGACCAAGCGTAAAACACGGTAATAAATTCCTGAGGAAACGAACAGAATTGTAAAGCCAGAAAACTTAATGCAGGAGGCAATGGCCGTAACACCACAATTAGCGCCTCCTCGCTGACTTAATAACTTAAGAGGCAAGCAAGTGAAACGACAACTGTAACCACAGCAAAGTAAAACGACATGCAACATGGGCAATACATCAATTGTAGAATTAAACTGTGGTAGGCTAAATGTAACATTTAGGGCATAAATGCTGAACGACATAACGTAACCAGTAGTTACTAACAAAAACAAGCAAGAGCTAAACGAATATACAGTAATAGATTTCAGAGGGAACTAAACATACATGCAGGGCCAGGAAATCTTAAAGCAGGAGACAGGGGCCCGCAACACAGCAACTAGAGCCTCCTAGCTGACTCTGCTTAATAACGTTAATGGCAGAGCAAAAGTTAAGCAAACGCACTGTAAATACAGCAAAATAAAATAAAACGCGCAACATGTTTAGTAATCATGGTAGAAATAAATTGCTGTAGGCCGGTGGAAATGCTAACCCAGGGAAACTGAAGCAAGAGGCATGAGGCCTGTAACACAGTAACTAGCCCTACCTAATAGCTGGCTTAGTTAAGTCAAATATGATGAGCAAGGGTTTTATAAGTTAAAGAAGCAAGCAGCGATGGTAGACCTTAACCCTAAACCCACATTAACTTAGCGTGTATAACACAAGCAGCAATAGACAGAATTGTGCAAATAATGGATTAACTTAACGACCGTTGCCGAATGTTGAACTGCAAAATCATACCCCGGAACATCAGCGGCTGGAGCATCGCCGCTGGGACACCTGCAGCTGGACATCAGCGGCTGGGCATCAACATCTGATGGAGATAGGAAATAGCGTCAATTGGCCACTAGGGAAGACTTCAGTGGTAAGTAGGAGTCCAGCTGCAAGACAATTTAGGCAAAAGCCTGGAATATAACTGTAAGTAGAGAATAACGGGAACTGGGGGGAACTAAGCGTATCAAGGCCAAATAAACTTAGCAGTAGGCATGTGGCCCATGACACCTCAACCGCGCATCCCAGCTGAATCCTGTAGTAGCTTGAAGGGGGAAGCGTGAGTGACACACATAATTTAAACCAGGAATGAGTAAGATGAGTATTCAGCAAGACGAAACGTAAAATGCGGAGAATGCTGAGATATGCTGAGATAGAATGAAGAATAGAGCGAATAGAGCACATTGAATGACTAATTGCTGAAGAATGCTGAGATAGAATTCTCTGGAATTCTTATTGTGTCTGGTTCTCTGAAGATTTCATTTTGTACAAACACACTTTGGAACTTTTCATTTAATGTTTCACACATTTCCTTTTCATTTTCCGTGAATCTGTTTCCCATTTTCAACCTCTAGATATTATCCTTTACCTACAATTTGTTGTTTATGAATTTGTAGAATAGGCCTGGTTCTGTTTTACATTTATCCGCTATCCCTTTTTCAAAATTTCTTTCTGCCTCTCTCCTTACTGCCGTATAGTTGTTTCTCGCATCTTTGTATCGCTAGTATGTTTGGGGTTTGGTCTCTTGCTATACTGATTCCATTTTTGTGTCTTTTGGTCTCTGGCCCTCTCACAATTTCTGTTGAACCAATCCTGTTTTCTGGCCCTGCATCTCTGTTTTGGTATGAATGTTTGTGTACCTTTCTCGTATATTTTACAAAATTTGGCATACATTTCATTTACTTCCCTGCCTAGCAACAAGTCAGTCCAATTACACTCATTAAAAAAATTTCGAAGTTCCCTATAGTGACCTCTCCTTAAATCGAGTTTATCAGCTGTTTCAATGTCCCCATTTTCTTCTAGATGTTATCTTAAAGCATAATCAATGTCTAACAGGATGTGATCTCTCTTTCCCAAGGGAGGAAGGTACTGGATGTCAAATATCTCTTCTTCTTCTTTCCTGGTGAATACTAGATCCAGTACTGACGGTACATCTCCTTCCCTCATTCTTGTGGCCTGCTTTATGTGTTGATACACGAATGTCTCCAGAATGAGGTTCACAAATCTGCATGTCCAAAAGTCCTCCGTTCTTGCTTCATAGGCCTCCCAGTCTATTGCTTTAAAATTGAAGTCCCCCAATATCAACAGTCGTGATTTATCTTTATCTGCTTGTACAATAATATCTCTCATGACCATTATGAGGCCCTCTCGTTTGTCATCCAGTTCTTCCTTTGTCCATGTGTTGCTTGCTGGTGGGCTGTAGGCATTTAAAATATCAGCTTATCATCCTGATTCCAGATCTGCAATGCCATTATATCAATATCTTGAGGTTTTCAAATATTAACTCTCTTACCTTCAGGTGTTTTTTCACCAGTAGACTGGTGTTTTTCACCAGGTGTGGTGAACTCCGTGTATCCGCGGGCCTTTTAAATCTTGCGTAGTACTCCAAAGCATCATATGATGCGATGCGCAATTTACTGCAAGTCGGTCAAAGCATCATATGATGCGATGCGAAACTAAAGGGTTAAAGGACTCTCGAGCCATGAGGGCACTGTGAGAGTCAACTACAACAACAAGGAAAATTGACAGCGAGAAAGCAGTTAGTCAAAGAGCATACAAAATAGCATAAGATCTCTGTGAAGATGCTAATCTCTGGATGCAGGTGACAACATATGTGTGGTCAGGAAAAACAACAGAGTAGCCTACACCATCTGCAG
>WNGS01136290.1:0-14857 GCA_020271785.1 Procambarus virginalis
CAAACTGAAAAGGGGGGAATGGTTACGTAACAGGAATACAAAGATAAATGGTGCTAGAATATATGCGCAAGCTATCAACCTCTATTGATCACACAAGGTGAGTCAAGTAGGTGTTCACAGCAGAGCACTAGATATATTCTGATGGTAGGGCTGCCAGTGATCTCGACGTTGGCTTGCGAGGAATGTGATTGGCGTGGAGCTGGAGTGGTGTGTTGTTGAACGGCCAATGAGAATGCAGGACGGCCGCAAGTCGGTAGTTTGGCTGGGAGTAGCAGTTGGTGGGTGACCAGGTGTGCAGGAGTGGGGGAGGGGGAGGATTGCAGGTGCGTGGCTGGTCTTGATTTATACGTTTAAGCCACTGAATAACGTATCTTGAATATTGTGTTGAACGTGAGGCTAGAAGAAAGAGCAGGCTAAATCTCTGGGAAGAGATTATTGTCACACTCTCCCCCGAAGCCTGCGGTTCTGGTGGAGTCACGTTCATGGGAGGTAGAGTGGGAGGTGGAGCTGCCTCTACCTCATGCACTCTGGAGAGGGCGTCAGCGATGATGTTATCAGGCCCCTTAATGTAACAGATCTTCAGACTGAAGCCTTGAAGGTATAAAGCCATCGCAGCAGACGTTGGTTATTGAATTGGGCTTGATGTAGGAATCTTAGAGGGTTGTGGTCCGAATAGATGGTAGTGGACCTAGCACCTTGCAGATATGGTGCAAAGTGTTGTAAGCTCAGGACGATGGAGAGGAGTTCCTTCTCTATAGTGCTATAGTTTTTCTGATGAGGCTTCAACTTGCAACTGTAGTAGCTGACAGGTAGAACCTCCTCGCCTCGCTGCTGCATTAAGACACTTCCGATGCCGGTACCACTGGCGTCGACATGGAGGATGAAAGGCTTCTTGATATCTGGTGAGGCGAGAATAGGATTAGAACAGAGGAGGAATTTGAGTTGTTCGAAGGCAACGGTTTGATCCATGGTCCAATTATACCGTTGCTTGGGACTGGTTAAGGTGATTAAGGGGGTTGCAACAGTGCTAAAGTTCTTCACAAACCTACGGTAATAGGAGCAAGACCAAGGAAGCGCAGGAGCTGCTTCCTGGTAGTAGGCTGTGGATACTGTTGGATTGCTTGAATGTGGATATTTAACGGAGCCAGGCTGCCACTCCCTATAACATGACCCAGTACCGCACTTTACCTTTCGCAAAGGTGGACTTGCCCAGATTGATGGTGAGGCCGGCTTTCAGGAGCTTGTAGAACAATCGTTGTAGCTGGAGCAGGTGTTCGCTCCAGGTGTTGGATGCTACAACGATATCATCCAAATAGGCGTAGATGTTGTCCAAGCCCTGGATGACGCAGTTGACAGCTCTCTGAAAGGTGGCCGGGCATTGCAGAGTCCAAAGGGAAGGCGGTTGAACCTGAAAAGCCCGAAAGGGGTTATAAAGGCAGACAGTTCCTTAGCTCGCTCCGTTAAACAAACCTGATAATAGCCCTTGAATAAGTCTACCTGAGACAGGTAGCGGGCATTACCAATGGCATCAAGGATATCGTTGATCCGAGGTAATGGGTAGGCGCCCTTAATGGTGACGCTGTTTAATTTCTATAATCCGTGCAAAGACGGATCTTACCTGAGGTTTGGGAACCAAGATGCATGGTGAGGCCCAGGGGGACTCACAGGGGGTAGCCAGTCCATGGTCCAAGAGGTACTGTACCTCAGCACGCATGACTTCCGTTTTGCTAGGGCTGATTCAGTAGAACGGCTGGCGAATCGGCTGGGTGTCAGGTAGCAGTTGGATGTCGTGTCGAGTCACAGTACACTCTTGGGGATCATCTCGAAACAACTCCTGATGTTCTCTGATGAGTTTGATGAGTGAAGCACTATTATCGTCCTGAAAATGATTGTGAAGGTCAGTAAGGATTTCCGAATTAGAAAGCGCTGTCTCAGTGTCAGTGTTTTCGGAAGGAGAGGCAGGGAAGGTCTCACTGTGGCTGTATGGACCTGTAAATGAGGTGAAGTTGGTTAACACACAGTGGAGGAGCCCCATGATAGAGCTTGAGCAGATTGATGTGGCACAGCTGGGTCTTCCGCCGCCTATCGGGGGTCTCGAGAACGTAGTTGAAGTTGTTCCGGCACTCCTTAACACGATAGGGTCCTGAGAACCTGTTCTGCAAAGGAGAACCTGGGATAGGGAAATAGGCAAGAACTAAGTCTCCCGGTTTAAACATCCTTACTTGACAGTGCTGGTCGTAACGAGTCTTCATCCTCTCTTGGGCTTTCTGTAGGTTGTTGCTAGCAAAGGAATGGACCCTCTCTAGAATGTGTCGGAGGTTTTGAAGATACTGGGGCACATTCTGATGCTCACTGAAGGTGGCATCACGTAGAGAATCCTTGAAAGCCTTGAGAGGTGTATGGCACTTACGTCCGTAGAGCATCTCATAAGGAGATACTCCTAGTGACTCGTTGGGAAGACTTCTGAAAATACACATAATGAGATCAAGTTGCCTATCCCAATCCTTTGAGGTCTCATTGCAAACTTTTTTAAGAGTGCCTTGATAGTCTGATGACTACGCTCGAGAGAACCCTGTGAAGCAGGTTGATAGGGGCTGGACAGTACCTGTTTGATGTTGAACTCCTCCAGAGTCCGTTTGAAGAGATCACTGGTGAAGTTGGTGCCACAATCGCTCTGAATCTCCCTCGGAAATCCATACTGGGTGAATATTTTCAAAAATTCTTCACCACTGTAGCAGCCGTAATGTTTTTCACTGGAACTGCTATGGGGAATCTGGTGGTAGGACACAGGATAGTTAAGATATAGGCGTTGCCTGCACTGGTCCGAGGCAAAGGACCAACACAGTCAATAATAAGTCTGTGGAACGGTTCCTCAGGCACCTGGATGGGTATCAGTGGTGCTCTGGGAATGGAAACGTTCGGTTTCCTGGCTAACTGACACACGTGGCACAGTTTGACATGATTCTTGACATCGTTAACCATACCTGGCCAGTAGTAGTCTTGTCGAATTCCATGGTAAGTCTTGTTGAACCCGTAGTGTGATAGTGCTCCGTGGGCCAGGTGTAGAATCGTGGGCCGCAGGCTGGTAGGAATCACTAGTTGTTCAACGTCTGCCCAATCGTCCTCGTCCTTCAGTTTACTGGGTCTATACCTGCGATAGAGTAATTCGTTCTCCATAAAGAACCCAGGAACACTGTCGGATTGGGTCTCAGCCTGAAAGAATAATGGTGTCAAGGTAAGATCATCTCTCTGTAACTTACGGAACTCCAAAGCGGTCAGATTTGGGGTAGTTTCGAAGGGTCTTGAGGGACAGCGGTAGCAGTAGAGTCAGCTGGCTGTGTTCGTGCAGCTTGAGCACGGGTGGTCACCATAACAGGAGGAGAACCTTCATCACTCTCTTGAACCTTTGCTGGAACATGCTCAAAAATCGGGTTATCCAACACAGAGTTACCCACCTGGGATATGTCCTTGACGATCAGGTTGTTCGGTTGTTGGTCTTCTGCCAAGTCGTTGCCCAGGAGAAGTTGCACTCCAGGCATGGGAAAAGGCTTTTCCCTGACGGCGACTTGGACTTCACCGGTCACGAAGGGACAATCTAGGTAAACTCTGGCAAGAGGATAAGGAGTAGTAGCAGTAAGGTCAGTGATGAATACAGTCTCTCCTGTGTAGGCGACGTTGGGCACAGCTGATTTCAAGACGATCGATTGTAGAGCCGCTGTGTCCCGCAGGATCTTAAGTCCAAAACGTCCTCTGAATCTGAACCGTGGGTAGTGATAGTTCCTGGATATAGATGCTTGCTAAAGAGAGAGAGATCATTAGCATGAACACCAACATTCATTACAGGCTTACCGGACTTAGGGTGAGTAGGTTTGGGCTTAGGAGGTTCTATGTTACCTTTAGATTGGGACTTACCACATTTTTCTATGGTATGTCCATAGAGTCGACAATACCTGCAGTACAGTTGAGAGGTACCTTGATCTGGGCTCGCTTTCTCGTAACTGTACCAAGACTTCTTACTGGTAGTTCTGGTCTGGTGTCAGCCGGTGGATGAGGCTGTAAGTGTCAGCTGACTTTGCGCACTTCACCAAATCGGTCTCTTCTTTGTCTGCTAAGTATAGGCGGACAGGAGGAGGTACACGTCTCAAAAATTCTTCAACCAGTATGAGGTTGACAAGCTCTGGAAAAGTAGAGACATGTGCTGCCTCCAGCCATTTCATGAAATATCTCCGTTTGGTGTTAGCAAATTCTAAGAAGGTGGTGGTACTTGCCTTGACGTAGTCACGGAACTTTCGTCTATAGCTTTCGGTGGAGAGAAGGTAGGCGTCCAACACAGCTTGCTTCTAGGTGGTGTAGTCGTTTTCCGATGCCAAAGTGCTGAGTGTGACGGCTGCTCTACCTGTTAATTGTACTCGGAGAAAGGTAGCCCATTGGTCGTCAGGCCAACTAAGTTGATTAGCAAGGGTCTCAAAAGTTGTGAAGAACACATCAACCTCCGTTTCTATGAACGGGGGCATTAACTTACTTGCATGGGAGACATTGAAACTTGGAGGAAGACTAGCTGCTGCTTGTTGGAGTCGAGCTTGGTGTGTAGCGTCTATCGCGAGTTCTCTGCTATGATAGTCTAGATGAGTCTGCTTGCCGTTTGTCGTGGTCGCGTTGCATCTCTAGTTGTTGTCGTTGTACTTCAAGTTGTAATTTTTCACGCTCTTTGAGTAAGGCCAACTCACGTTCACTTTCTTCAGTGCTGCCTCTCTTTCACTTTCTTCTTTCTCCAGTGCGGCCTCTTCTTTCTTAAGTGCGGCCTCTCTCTCTTGCTGTCCTTTGAGGAGTAGGGCCTCCCTTTCACTTTCTTCTCTCCGGATGGCAGCTGCTTCCTTGGCCAGGGCTGCCTCACGCTCCTTGAGGCGGATTTCTCTTTCTTGTTCTTCCCTTCTGATTGCAGCTTCACGCTCTCTGATTGCAGCTTCACGCTCTCTGATTGCAGCTGCTTCCTGTTGTTGCTCCCGCTCGATCTTAGCAAGTTCTAGCTTGAGCTTTATTGCTGTCAAATCATGCTTATCTGAAAAAGGTATATTGTTCGTGAGTATCAGAATCTATCTTCCCTTCATCCAAAAGATAATCTAAAATTATATTATGTATGGCATACTTGTTGGCGTCAGGGGGAACTTCTAATTGATACTCATGTGCAAGAGTTCTCAATTCGACCCTCTTAGCATGACGTAATTTCTCGATTTCACCTTCTGGATCTGCCTTGAAAGTTTGGATACGAAACATGGTAAATAAATGAGACACGAATATACTGTGAGAATATTGTGAATGCCAGAAACAGGAAACGTGGCAACTGATACCTATCCTGTGGAATTATTAATAATTAAAGTTAATTCAAGATGGTAAAGGATTAAGGTCGCAGGAAATCTTGTACCTGGTACTCACTGTGGGAGGATAAAGGCAAGAAAATCCTACTAATTAGTTGAAACTGAGTTTCAAAAGATAAGTGAAACACTAAATGGTTCCTAAGTAAATGAGGTAGTCCAAATATGTAGTCATACCTTGCCGAGTCACTATAGAACATAAGCAAGGTACCCACTGAAATTGAATATGGTACTTACAGAATTAGCGAACTTCGTGCTCAAAAGAAAGAACGCCAATTCCCTACCTTGGGTAAGTACCATCAAATCTAACCAACAAGTAGGGGTGCGAGTGTCAACTGGTGACGAGAACTATCGGCGAGGTCCCAGTTCGCCAGTAATAGTCCGTGCTAGAGGAACTTTGGCCCTCTTTTTCCTCCTAGAGTCGGATTGCAGAAATTAGGTGCTATTGACCCGAAGACAGACCACAGTACCAGGGTACCTACGTGATAATCTGTCAAAAATATGAGAAATATCTGAGGGACAAAAGATGTTAAACACGGGTAATAACACAAGAGGGGGAGACGACCAATTAAGAGTATGACTGCGGCCGACAGTCACCACGTAATCCAAAGTTGTCTCACACTCACCATATGCTACTCCCGTAATGCACAATATACACAGCACCATATAATAATAAACGTGATTAATGTAAATATTGAAAGCAAGGGAATGAAAGCCAAGTACGCTTACCACAATTACCAATACCTGAGTGAAGCTCCCGGACAGGCCCCCAATTATATGTGACGGTAACGTGTTGGAAATGGTGGTCGGCAGTCTTCCAAATAGCAGATGTCAATGCTGGGCCACATATATGTAAGTTATAAAAAAAAGGAAAAAAAAAGAGTGACTGCTTGTCTGATAATCTGTGGTAAGGTAAGGTAAGATACACGAAAACACAAATATAAAAAATGCACTTTACTTAATCTAGAAAACAAAATAAAATAAAGACAATTCCTTGGCATTTAAAATAATGTAAAAGTAAAACACGTAAAAATATATATAACAAACTGAAAAGGAGGTAACTGGTTACGTTAACAGGAATACAAAGATAAATGGTGCTGGGAATATATGCGCAAGCTATCAACCTCTATTTGATCACACAAGGTGAGTCAAGTAGGTGTTCACAGCAAGAGCACTAGATATATTCTGACTGGTAGGGATACCAGTGATCTCGACGTTGGCTTGCGAGGAATGTGATTGGCGTGCAGCTGGAGTGGTGTGTTGTTGAACGGCCAATAAGAATGCAGGACGGCCGCAAGTCGGTAGTTTGGCTGGGAGTAGCAGTTGGCGGGTCGACCAGGTGTGCAGGAGTGGGGGGAGGGGGAGTTGCAGGTGCGTGGCTGGTCTTGATATATACGCTTAAGCCACTGAATAACATATCTTGAATATTGTGTTGAACGTGAGGATAGAAGAAAGAGCAGGCTAAATCTCTGGGAAGAGATTATTGTCACTATATATATATATATATATATATATATATATATATATATATATATATATATATATATATATATATATATATATACCTAGTAGCCAG
Organism: Procambarus virginalis; assembly: GCA_020271785.1. Taxonomy (NCBI): domain Eukaryota; kingdom Metazoa; phylum Arthropoda; class Malacostraca; order Decapoda; family Cambaridae; genus Procambarus; species Procambarus virginalis. The sequence continues at coordinate 6,949 of WNGS01136290.1, forward strand.
AACTCACGTTTTGGCCTACTATGCAAGGCCAGATTTGCCTAATAAGCCAAGTTTTCCTGAATTAATATATTTTCTCTAATTTTTTCTTATGAAATGATAAAGCTACCCATTTCCTTATGTATGAGGTCAATTTTTTTTATTAGAGTTAAAATTAATGTTGATATATGACCGAACCTAACCAACCTTACCTAACCTAACATAACCTATCTTTATAGGTTAGGTTAGGTTAGGTAGCCGAAAAAGTTAGGTTAGGTAGGTTAGGTAGTCAAAAAACAATTAATTCATGAAAACTTGGCCTATTAGGCAAATCGGGCCTTGCATAGTAGGCTGAGAAGTGTGTTCTGGTTACTAGGTACGACATATATATATATATATATATATATATATATATATATATATATATATATATATATATATATATATATATATATATATATATATATATATATATATATATATATATATATATATATATACGTACATAGTAGCCAGAACGCACTTCTCAGCCTACTATGCAAGGCCCGATTTGCCTTATAAGCCAAGTTTTCATGAATTAATATATTTTCACTACTTTTTTTATGAAATGATAAACCTACCCATTTCATTATGTATGAGGTCAATTTTTTTTATTGGAGGTAAAATTAACGTAGTTATATGACAGAACCTAACCAACCTTACCTAACCTAACCTAACCTATCTTAATAGGTTAGGTTAGGTTAAGTATCTGAAAAAGTTAGGTTAGGTAGTCGAAAAACAATTAATTCATGAAAACTTGGCTTATTAGGCAAATCGGGCCTTGCATACTAGGCTGAGAAGTGCATCTGAGAAATATATATATGTCGTACCTAGTAGCCAGAACGCACATCTCGGCCTACTATGCAAGCCCGATTTCCCTAATAGGCCGAGTGATTTGTTCTATTTCCAATAAATTGTTTCCAATTAGTTTATTTAAAATATTATTATATTATGTTTAGAACGTAAATTATTGACTTAGTTATGTTAGTTTAGGTTAAGTTAAGATAACCTAGGTTAGGTTAGGTAGGGTTGGTTGAGTTCGGTCATATATCTACGTTAGTTTTAACTCATATGAAAAGAACTTAACTCACAATAATGAAATGGATAGTTATAGAATTTCAAAAGAAAAAAATAGAAAAATATATAAATTCAGGAAAACTTGGCTTATTAGGCAAATTTACATATATATATATATACATATATATATATATATATATATATATATATATATATATATATATATATATATATATATATATATATATATATATTATTAAATATGACCGAAAAAGTAAGATTAATAATTCTAACACGAATTTTCTCTATTTTCCTTATGTTTCTTTTTACTGGTGACGGTAAATGAAAAATCAATTCTCCAAAATTTATTTTTATTTCTAGTCTGACGCGACACTTGAGCGCGTTTCGTAAAACTTATTACATTTTCAAAGACTTTAGTTTACACACACACAAAACAACTATAACTGAACAGAGTTTATGTTGTTAAAGATTAAGCCACCCAAGAGGTGGCACGGGCATGAATAGCCCGTAGTGGTGGCCCGTATGAGCCATTAACAGTATCGAGAGATGATACTGGAGATCTGTGGAGGTGCGACTGCACCCTGCGTGACGGGAGATGTCTCCCGGACCAAATGGTCTGTTTTCTATTCGATTGATGAAGATTAAGCCACCCAAAAGGTGGCACGGGCATGATTAGCCCGTAAGTGGTAGCCCTTTTGAGCCATTACCAGTATCAATAGCTGATACTGGAGATCTGTGGAGGTGCGACTGCACCCTGCGTGACGGGAGATGCCTCCCGTCTGTTTTCTATTCGATTGATTGATGAAGATTAAGCCACCCAAGAGGTGGCACGGGCATGAATAGCCCGTAAGTGGTGGCCCTTTTGAGCCATTACCAGTATCAAAAGATGATACTGGAGATCTGTGGAGGCTGCGCACCCTGCGCGACGGGAGATGTCTCCCGGACCAAATGGTGACCAAATGGTGTCCCGCCGCTAGATTGATTGATTGATAAAGATTAAGCCACCCAAGAGGTGGCACGGGCATGAATAGCCCGTAAGTGGTGGCCCTTTTGAGCCATTACCAGTATCAAAAGATGATACTGGAGATCTGTGGAGGCGCAACTGCACCCTGCGTGACGGGAGATGTCTCCCGGACCAAATGGTGACCAAATGGTGAACAGAGTTTAAACAGCTTTTCTTTTTTATACCTGCATTTGGGTGAGGTGACATGTTACAATGGCTTGGGGTGAGGTGAGAACAAACACAGAACACGAAACAATGGGTATAAGCTAAAGGGAAGAATAGATCTGTAACTGCAGAAGGCCTATTGGCCCATATTTCTTGATGTTTCTATATTGGAGCGGAGTCTTGAAGTGGGTAGAATATAGTTGTGCGTTAATTGGCTGTTGATTGCTGGTGTTGACTTCTTGATGTGTAGTGCCTCGCAGATGTCAAGCCGCCTGTTGTCGCTGTATCTATCAATGATTTCTGTGTTGTTTGTTAAGATTTCTCTGGTGATGGTTTGGTTGTGGGAAGAGATTATATGTTCCTTGATAGAGCCCTGTTGCTTATGCATCGTTAATCGCCTGGAAAGAGATGTTGTTGTCTTGCCTATATATTGAGTTCTTTGGGCTTACAGTCCCCAAGTGGGCATTTGAAGGCATAGACGACATTGGTCTCTTTCAAAGCGTTCTGCTTTGTGTCTGGAGAGTTTCTCATGAGTAGGTTGGCAGTTTTCTTGGTTTATAGTAAATCGTCAATTGTATCTTCTGATTTTTGTCTGTAGGGATAACGTTTCTATTAACAATATCTTTCAGGACCCTTTCCTCCGTTTTATGAGCTGTGGAGAAGAAGTTCCTGTAAAATAGTCTAATAGGGGGTATAGGTGTTGTGTTAGTTGTCTCTTCAGAGGTTGCATGGCGTTTCACTTTCCTTCTTATGATGTCTTCAATGAAACCATTGGAGAAGCCGTTGTTGACTAGGACCTGCCTTACTCTACAGAGTTCTTCGTCGACTTGCTTCCATTCTGAGCTGTGGCTGAGAGCACGGTCGACATAAGCGTTAACAACACTCCTCTTGTACCTGTCTGGGCAGTCACTGTTGGCATTTAGGCACATTCCTATGTTTGTTTCCTTAGTGTAGACTGCAGTGTGGAAACCTCCGCTCCTTTCCATGACTGTTACATCTAGAAAGGGTAGCTTCCCATCCTTCTCCATCTCGTAAGTGAAACGCAACACAGAATTCTGCTCAAACGCCTCTTTCAGCTCCTGCAGATGTCTGACATCAGGTACCTGTGTAAAAATGTCGTCAACATACCTGCAGTATATGGCCGGTTTCAAGTTCAAGTCGACTAAGACTTTTTTCTCGATAGTACCCATGTAGAAGTTCGCAAACAGGACACCTAGGGGAGAACCCATGGCGACCCCATCTACTTGCTTATACATGTGCCCATCCGGGCTCAAGAAGGGTGCCTCCTTAGTACAAGCTTGGAGTAGTTTCCTCAGGATATTTTCTGGTATGTCAAGAGGAGTACAGGCCGGATCACGATACACTCGGTCCATTATCATCCCGATTGTTTCATCCACAGGTACGTTGGTAAACAGTGATTCTACGTCCAACGAGGCTCTTATCCCTGTTGCCCGTGTTCCCCGCAGTAAGTCAACAAATTCCTTCGGGGACTTCAGGCTGAAGGCGCAAGGGACATAAGGAGTCAGTAAGCCGTTGAGTCGTTTCGCCAGTCTGTACGTGGGTGTGGGTATCTGGCTGATGATTGGCCGAAGTGGGTTTCCAGGCTTATGCGTCTTGACATTTCCATACGCATATCCAGGTTTATATTCCCCAATAATCTTTGGCAGGTGGAGTCCGGATTTCTTGGCATTCACAGTTTCAATCAATTTGTTGACCTTTGCTTTCAATTCGGCTGTAGTGTCCTTCGTTACCCTTTGGAATTTAGTTTGGTCAGAGAGTATGAGGTTCATTTTCGCCAGATATTCGTCTTTCTTAAGGATGACGTATATTGGCGACTTGTCGCCTCTCCTGATAACTATCTCCTTGTTCTCACGAAGGCTCTTAGCTGCCGCTTTGAGCTCGGGGGTCAGTATGGTGCTTCTGTAGTTGCCTCGATTCTTTCCTCCTTCTGCAATAAGTTCTGCTTGTAAGGTGTCTTTGGTGGTGACCTTCTTTTGTGCTTCGAGGTCAAATATGTCGTCCAACAGGATCTCCAACTCCACTTTCCGGGCCAACGCACTTGGTCTGGACATAACGTGACAGTTTATACCCAGATTTAGGAGAGTGACTTGGTCCTCAGTGAGGTTGATTCCTGCAAGGTTCAGGAAGCCGTCTCTTGGTCGTGGAATTGCCATAGGTCCTCCATATAATGTTGTGAGTTTCTTGATTATCCTTGTTTCCGTGCTGAGGTGATGTCGGTCTGTGAGGATGTCGAGGTGTTGTTCGATGCGGGTACGGAGACTTTCGTCGATGTTGCTGTTTCTCCATTCGTTTGTAGCATGAAGTAGTTGCGTTTTGTTGTCTTTGATTTCATTTTCTGCCTTGTATACCTGATTACGAATCAGATCTTGGCGATATTTTATCGTGAAGGCTTGATTCCTTGCTGCTGGGTCGTGCGTTTTAATATTGGTATATTTTGGTAGCAGTCTTTCCTGTAGACATATATTATTAAATATGACCGAAAAAGTAAGATTAATAATTCTAACACGAATTTTCTCTATTTTCCTTATGTTTCTTTTTACTGGTGACGGTAAATGAAAAATCAATTCTCCAAAATTCATTTTTATTTCTAGTCTGACGCGACACTTGAGCGCGTTTCGTAAAACTTATTACATTTTCAAAGACTTTAGTTTACACACACACAAAACAACTATAACTGAACAGAGTTTAAACAGCTTTTCTTTTTTATACCTGCATTTGGGTGAGGTGACATGTTACAATGGTTTGGGGTGAGGTGAGAACAAACACAGAACACGAAACAATGGGTATAAGCTAAAGGGAAGAATAGATCTGTAACTGCAGAAGGCCTATTGGCCCATATTTCTTGATGTTTCTATATTGGAGCGGAGTCTTGAAGTGGGTAGAATATAGTTGTGCGTTAATTGGCTGTTGATTGCTGGTGTTGACTTCTTGATGTGTAGTGCCTCGCAGATGTCAAGCCGCCTGTTGTCGCTGTATCTATCAATGATTTCTGTGTTGTTTGTTAAGATTTCTCTGGTGATGGTTTGGTTGTGGGAAGAGATTATATGTTCCTTGATAGAGCCCTGTTGCTTATGCATCGTTAATCGCCTGGAAAGAGATGTTGTTGTCTTGCCTATATATTGAGTTCTTTGGGGCTTACAGTCCCCAAGTGGGCATTTGAAGGCATAGACGACATTGGTCTCTTTCAAAGCGTTCTGCTTTGTGTCTGGAGAGTTTCTCATGAGTAGGTTGGCAGTTTTCTTGGTTTTATAGTAAATCGTCAATTGTATCTTCTGATTTTTGTCTGTAGGGATAACGTTTCTATTAACAATATCTTTCAGGACCCTTTCCTCCGTTTTATGAGCTGTGGAGAAGAAGTTCCTGTAAAATAGTCTAATAGGGGGTATAGGTGTTGTGTTAGTTGTCTCTTCAGAGGTTGCATGGCGTTTCACTTTCCTTCTTATGATGTCTTCAATGAAACCATTGGAGAAGCCGTTGTTGACTAGGACCTGCCTTACTCTACAGAGTTCTTCGTCGACTTGCTTCCATTCTGAGCTGTGGCTGAGAGCACGGTCGACATAAGCGTTAACAACACTCCTTTGTACCTGTCTGGGCAGTCACTGTTGGCATTTAGGCACATTCCTATGTTTGTTTCCTTAGTGTAGACTGCAGTGTGGAAACCTCCGCTCCTTTCCATGACTGTTACATCTAGAAAGGGTAGCTTCCCATCCTTCTCCATCTCGTAAGTGAAACGCAACACAGAATTCTGCTCAAACGCCTCTTTCAGCTCCTGCAGATGTCTGACATCAGGTACCTGTGTAAAAATGTCGTCAACATACCTGCAGTATATGGCCGGTTTCAAGTTCAAGTCGACTAAGACTTTTTTCTCGATAGTACCCATGTAGAAGTTCGCAAACAGGACACCTAGGGGAGAACCCATGGCGACCCCATCTACTTGCTTATACATGTGCCCATCCGGGCTCAAGAAGGGTGCCTCCTTAGTACAAGCTTGGAGTAGTTTCCTCAGGATATTTTCTGGTATGTCAAGAGGAGTACAGGCCGGATCACGATACACTCGGTCCATTATCATCCCGATTGTTTCATCCACAGGTACGTTGGTAAACAGTGATTCTACGTCCAACGAGGCTCTTATCCCTGTTGCCCGTGTTCCCCGCAGTAAGTCAACAAATTCCTTCGGGGACTTCAGGCTGAAGGCGCAAGGGACATAAGGAGTCAGTAAGCCGTTGAGTCGTTTCGCCAGTCTGTACGTGGGTGTGGGTATCTGGCTGATGATTGGCCGAAGTGGGTTTCCAGGCTTATGCGTCTTGACATTTCCATACGCATATCCAGGTTTATATTCCCCAATAATCTTAGGCAGGTGGAGTCCGGATTTCTTGGCATTCACAGTTTCAATCAATTTGTTGACCTTTGCTTTCAATTCGGCTGTTCAATAGCAATTCGGCAATTCAATAGCCCGTTGTAGCATTTTCTCCTAACGATACTCCCTCTCCTCTAACCAGGGGGGATATCGAAAGGTGAAATACCGGGACACAAAGGGCTTTTTTCGCTCAGTCTTCTGGTAGAACTCTCTTCTTCTGCCCCCAGGAGGCAAGTGAGAGTTTAAACTCCATTACTGAGAGAAATACTTTTTGTGTTTTTTCCAAACTTTTTTCTCACACACACGAGCCGAAAAGGGAAGATAAGAAACCTATAACTTTGTTTTCTTTCCCCCATTCTTGAGTGTTAAAAGTGTTGGAAGTGTCGTTGAATTGTAGAGCCAGAATGGAGATTGACGCAGTACGAGCAAAGAGAACACGAGAGGTCTCACCAAACCAACCCTCGACATCGAAAGCAAGGAGACCTGCAGTGGAGACAGAGTTAACTGCTTCCGAGTCCCTCCCGGAAACAATTACGGAAGGTCTTAAGGATTCTCTCCCTAACACCTCCGAAGAGGAGTGGGAGTATGGAATACTTGAGATCCTAAACAGATATAAACAGAGACCTCAACTTCCTGAAGGCCACCCTCCAGAGGACCCTGGTCCCTCTCAGGACCAGGGTCGAAAGCGCTTGAACGCTTGCCGTTCACTCCAAATCCGGAGGACCTCCTCCAGGAGAGTGATATAACAGTCCAAGTACACAAAATGATGGAAAGATCTGACCTCTATGAGGTTAACAGTTTTTTCCAACAGGAGGACTTAGAAATTATTTCCTGGTAAAGCCGATCTTCACAACAATAGAATATTTAAAAGACAGGTTGACGTTCGTCCAACGGGCAGTGAGGCTAAACACAGTCCCTGAATACCTTGCCCTACAGGTTTGTTTCCCATTTTTTTCAGCAGGTCTCCCAATCCTATCAGGTTTAGCCAGCTGTCTAAACAGAGTGAACTTGGAACAAGCCAGAGCGTCTATGGCGACATACACGCTCCTTCTCAAAGCCTCGCATACGAGAGAAATGGCCAAAATAGAACTCATCGTAGCCCGCCTCCTAATACGAGGTTGGGATCAGGTAAGAATAGGTACGGCCCTATGGGAAGGTTTCAGACGAAAGACAACTCCGAAACCAGGGACCCTCGAAAGACCATACGATGGAAGTCTGATGATGCGCTCGGGACAGACGTCACACAGATATGAAAGTTTCTTCTCAAACCCTCAGGAAGGCACGCTGCAGAGCCTGACTACTGCAGTGGA